>SMSQ01018502.1:0-24363 GCA_019453375.1 Ctenoplectra terminalis
TAATAAATATATTTATGTATAGAGGAAAATTGTGAGTGCTGCAGTTTCGCAGTGCCTATGCACGGGGTCCGCCTCTGTTCCGAAGCCCTTGCCTTTCTGTAAATCTATTAAATCTTTTATTCCAATGGCCACAACATAAGTATCTTAACGCTCTTGTTGGTTTTTCAACCTCGCTATATTTTTTCACACAACTGTACCTGCGTTAGTCCGCATCCTTTTGAAACGAACGTGAAGCGGGATGATCGGAAGTTTGGTTGACCGGGGATCGGAAAATTTATTCGCGAACGAGACATGTGACGTTCGTCTATCGAGATAGCAGGGAGTATATATCAGCTCGTCGTATAAATAATGCAAGTGCTACGAGGGGATCATCGATGGATTTATGAGCATCAGCTACGATAGTTGCTTATGTATAGGGTGTTCCATATAATTGGAAAGAGTTGTGTGTTTGATATAAAGTTGAAGATGGGAAAATGTGATTTTAAATGTTACATATTCTTGTAGTTTTACGTATTTCTATGAACGCCACGAACTCCGCAGCGTTAAAACGTAAGAACAACTATTTAATTGCCAGTAAACTGAAACAGTAACGCATAAATAAAGAAAACAAAAAAAAATTGTTTCTAAAAATTATGGATATAATTTTCAGAAAGTAATTTACAAAAAAAAAGGCAAACACTATTGATTATCGTATTCAAAGATATACCGATTCGTTGAAAAAAGAAAGCGGTTGTGTTGTGAAAACATATTTATGCATAAAAAGTGCATAAATCTGAAATAGAAATAGCAAATTACATCTACTAATTTATTTCAAATTATAAAATGCTATTGCAATTTTGCAGTATACAGGGTGTTCCACGAAATTGAACCAAGTCGTACCGTTAAAACATTAAAAGATAGGATACACTTTCATTAGAAAAAATTAAATGGTTTCGAGTAGTGTATCATGTAATGTATCTATATTCTCCGAATGTGGAATCGTTTTAACATCCCAAGCTCACTTTTATTTCTTTAAACAGAACCATACTTTCTTTATACACCATTTGATACATTTTTTTATTGTCTACAAAAAAGTATTAAGGTACTTGGATTAAAAAAATTATTGGTTTAAAAAATATTTTAACTCCAGTTTCTCAATAGTGTATCATATTTTGATCTAAACTCGGACGTTTCTTCTTTATGTCATTGCTTGTGCGTACGAAAATGTTAAAATATCATTTCTTGAGTATTTTAATATTTTTTGTAGCGAGTTAAAAAATATATCAGATGGTGTTTAATTCCTACATAAAAGTGTATAGTTCTACTTGAAAAAATAGAGGTGACCTTGGAATCTTTAAAATGCCTCCACATTCAGTAAAGACACATACATCATTCGAAACCATTTAATTTTTTCTGATGAAATTTTTTTCTATCTTTTAATTTTTAACGCTGCGGCTTGGCCCAGTTTCGTGCAACACCCTGTATATTGGGAAATTGTAGTAGCATTTCATAATTTTAAAGAAGCTAGTAGGTGTAATTTAGTATTTCTATTTTACCACAAACATCTGCTTCCTTTTTTCAAAGAATCTATATATTTTTGGATACTATAATCGGTAGAGTTTGTCTTACTTTTTTGTAAGTAACTTTCTGAAAATGATATCCATAACTGATTAGCTTAAAAGTTATCTTAACATTAAATTTGTAGAATGAAAGACTCTATGTGTAAAATGAACGTACTCAATTTTTTTTGTTTTCTTTTTTTATGCGTTTTTATTTCAGTTTACTGGTAATTAAATGGTTGTTCTTAGTAAACAGTGTTAAATTTGCTAATAATTTTCATTGACGGTAAACGTAAGCTTTTATCACTTTTATAAAATGTGTTTTCCTATCGTGGACCGTCGTAAAAATACAATTTCGTTCAGTTATGTGGGACACCCTGTATATCAGGAATTCTGAGGTAAAAGATCGAACATGAAATTGAAGTTGTATCAAGACTGTCGTAATCCTGGTGTTTTATTGCAGTGGCGTAGATTCGGGGAATCAATGGAAACGATTGTACGTGCCTGGAAATTAGAATTCTGACCTATAACTGCGTGTCGTAAAAGTAGATCCTTTGCGATTAACCGCAAATGACATTTGTGGCATATTAAGTAGTAGGTATATTTCTTGCACTAAATTATACATGGTACGTTCGAGGGCAAACTTTTATATAATCTTCTACCTTGCAATAAAACAAAAAGTACACAAAATATTGACAAATTTTATTTTATTACATAATTATTCTCTATACTTATACACTAATTCTAACGTTTTCCCAACTGCTACATTTTTTCGAGGAACAATTCCTTTTACAGGTCTCGGAAACATTTATCCACACCAAATTTTAATTCATTATCCGAAAGTCTTTTACGTGTAAGATTCTTTTTCAGATTTTTGAACGAAAGTAAATCACAGGGCGCTAAATCTGGGCTATAAGGAGAATATCTAAGCTCAGTGAATCTACAATCTTGAATAATGGTTTGAACTGCGCGTACTTTATGCTTCCTGCAGTTGTCGTGGAAAAGCAGATTCAAGTTTACACAATAACCTCGGAACTCGCTAAATTGTGCAGATATACACACGTATTAACTCGATAGTAAAGTAATTAGCTTTTCAGCGTGTCATTTTCATGGCTAGATAGATTATACAATGTATAAGAATTTGCTCTAGTAATATGCGCATATTTGTCCATTTTATAATGTGTAAAAGTAGAATTAGCAGCAATTATTGTGCACCACCGTCCATAAGTATTTGACCACTTGGTAGAATTGGATCAAAAAGTTCACATAAAGGTTATAATGTAAATACCCTTAACACTAGGTTTACGGGCATTGATAGGATCATATTGATGGTTACATGAAATACAAATTTTTTGTAATATCATTAGTTCGGTTTGCTTATAAGTATTGCTTATTTGCAAATTAATAGATTTCTATAAGCAGAGATTTATCTAGTAGATTTTTCTATATAAATTTCATTTTGAGTTTACATTTTCTGCACGCATGATTGCTAAACTCAAGCACGAAATCTGAATTGTGTCAAATTGACGGGTTCCGTAAATCTAGTGTTAAGTAACTTGAATATAAATTTATATGATTGACATAGAAACATGATCTTTCTACGAGTGTAAGAATTACGTTGAGATACCTTATTTAGAATATATTTTGTATATTTTAGATTAACGGTTTATGGACGGTAGTGTATGTATACGTATAGAAAATTATTTTGTAAATTAGGCTTTCGTTATCCGATCTTGTTATATCGAGGTTAAATTAAAGTAACTGTAAAAATAAACCTTTACGGTTGAATTTTGTCGCTTACTAAATGGCATCGATCACGTGGCCCACCATCATCGATCATCACTGTTCAATAAGTATTGTAATATAAGCGTACTTTCTAAGAGTGCAGTTGCAAAATTGATTGCTACGATTTTTCTCCGTATCTAATGATTGATTCGAAAGATACATAAAAATTACAGTGGCAAGATGTATAAAATTCTACGAAAGCTGGTATTATTTCAGAGAGTATCTGGGCAATTCCCAGAATCAACATTCCCTGAGGTTACTAGGAAATATTTGATTAACCACAAGAATACCCAAGGTATCACTATTAGATCTTGTATTTTCACATTTAATGTACGTCGTTCATCAATTTCCTAAACTAATCATTGATTTATAAACTCAAGTTAATTAATTATTTCCTTCATAATTTCTTTTAACTCAAATAAACAAATAAACTGCTGGAATCAATTTTAACCTTTCTTACGAAAAGAGTACGTTCATTCATATCAAAAGGTTTGCTTTAAAAAAAAATTTACTTCTAAACGTAGCGCACCTAACATTCAAGTATCTGTAAACAATATACCGAAATGAGCCTCAGTACTTACCTCGATGTACACTACCGTCCATAAGTATTTGACCACTTGGTGGGATCTGATAAAAAAATTTGTATCAAGGTTATAATATAAATACCCCTAAATAGAATGAATATAAATTTACATAATCGACGTAGAAACATAATTCTTTTTACATGTTTCGAGCGTACAAAGGGTTGTTGTTAAACCTCCTGTACGCGTGCAACCGCAATCTAGCGAACTTACTGGCGCTGCACCTCCAATGTTAACTTAATCACAATGGAGTCTATTTTTGTTTAAGACGCGGAAGAATTCAATAATCTCACTAATCAAACTTAATAAAATGATTTATTTGAGTTCAATACAATAAAGAGGTACGATACGACAAAGCAGGAGTAAAGTAAAAGTTGCTGGTCTAATGAAAAAACAGTAAAAGCAATAGCTGTTTTGGTAATTTTGTTAGCTTTTTATATCTGACCCTGTGTGGGTGGAGTTCACTACGTTTGCCGGGGTCTTCAGCTCCATTGGTGGAGCACTGCCACCTCTCTGAGCTGTGCCAATTGGGCACACCCCCAACCCCAAGGCAGGAGTAGGAAAAAATTTCACTTGTGCCATAAATTAAAGGTCCCAAGGACTACGCAGGGAAGACCACTCCAGATGGCTGGTTGAGTGACCCTCTCGAGCGTTGCCTATCCTTGGGACCCAACACTACAAGTGTGAGAGAGAAATATTGTGATAAAAATTACATCAAGAAGATGCCTTATTTAAAATATATTTTGTACATTTTAAACCGAAGGTGGTCAAATACTTATTTTGACGGTAGTATACATGCATTGCTGGAAAAATGACAAGTGGAAGGAATGCGTCTGATTGGTTAGAATGCACTAGATCCACCTTCTTTTAATCCTTTATGGCTCGAATCGTGCTTGCTTATGAAAGAAAAAAACTTTGACCGATTACAATTTCTCACTTAGATTTGAACATTTTTAAACCAATAATTGCTATAGATGGACTGTGGTATAGCTAGAGTACACAGTAATAAAATTTAACGGTACAGTGATAACTAAGTAAAATAAATTTTTTTAAATACAAATACATCCGTATGTAACTCTGAAATCACATGGCGCCACAGAGGGTTAACCCAATTATAAGGATAGCGTACGCGTATTTTTGTTATTCGTGGAAACATTCACATCTACGTATTACGGATGAGAAACAAACGCGAACAGGCGGAGCGAGCAGAGTACCTCTCTTACCCCTGTGCCGTCCAGCTCGGCATCTTTCCAGCAACGCGTAGATTTGAATTCGTTAAAACAGTTTAGACACTCAAAGAACCTAGAGGCTGTTTTCAGTTTCTATTAATGACTAGCTGCGAGTAATCTCTTTTGTGTAGAACGTTTCCTTAGGCAAAGGATTACATTCGTTGCTCTGTCAAGTGAGATCAAAGATACTTCGTGCGGAAACTGTTGGATGTTATTTCGAAACAGTCATCGAATGGTGTATCGTTCGAAAATACGTGCGTTCGTGAAGTTCAAATTTCTGTTTCACGCGAATTTCGTTTCCGCATAAAGCATTTTTTCTTCTATTTTCACGAACAAGCTAATTTGTCCACGAATGGGTTCACATAACAGTTTGTTTTCATCTTTTTTTTCATTTTGTGTAAAAGTGAGGGAGACTGTACGAGTATAAATGTAGATTTTTTAGAGATTTTTTAGGTCAGTGCGTACAACGTTGATTTTTTATTTATACAGGAGTTAGAGAACTGCATGTTTTTGTAATTCCTGGAAAAGTTACAATGTTCGCGTGAATTTTTCTGTTTTTTTCGAAAATTAGTTGGGATCGGTAAGTAGATAATCTTTTTATAAAATATATATATTTTTAAGGTTAAATAGAAGAAAGGTGAAATTATTGCAAAAAACTACCACATTTTTAATTTAAACTGTACATTTTACGTAGTACTTTAATATAACGAAGTCTTTGATGTGGTATTACCTGTACTTCGTAAGAAAATTGTAGAACACGTACCATAGCGATCTAAGGTAAATAACAAATATGATGTAACTCGTAAATGAGAATTTTTTTCAAGATTTAATTTATACCATGTGAAAGAGCTCGAAATAAATTTGGTATATTGTATTGTTTGTTAAAATTTGACAGTACTTTCTTCGAGAATTACAATTTATCGAAAAAATACGGTGTACAAATTTGTGTAAAGAAAATACAAAGAGCTTTTAAAATATATATTACGAAAAACCTTGAATTTTTTATTATTTTTTGGTGCAAGGCACATTTCGTTATCTTGTCTTGTCGAGAAGTTATATCTAACAGCGTACTTTGTGAGATGTACACGTTAACCCTGTTCTATTCTTTACTCCCGAGTCTAGCAAAAAACTGACACTGAAAATCAATGACCCTCTCACGGATCTTTAAATATGTAACGTTTGGAAGAAATTAAAGCTGGGTCATATCATACGGTTTTTGAAGAAACTCCATTAAGTAGAAAAAAATGAAAATAGTGTACACTTTAATAAATTTTATTTTCGTGACATTTAATACTTTGTACGTAGTATAGTTATAAATTACAATTATACTTTGTTTTTGTATTTATATCTAGATGAACGATACTATAATTATTTTTAACGATTGAATCTTAATTTAAAGCATGTAATTTATAACATTGGATAATACTACCAATAATAATCAATGCTTTCGCGGGAATTTGTTATTCATGTATTACAAAGGAACATAAAACGTGGTTTACGGATTTGCTTATTTCGCAGTGTACATGTTTTACGTGTTCATAAATAATATCCGGAAGTCTTGTAATATGTAGGTTGCATAAAATATAGAATTACATGCACGTTGTTCATAAACTATAAATCATCTTATTCTCATATTTTTCGCCTTTGAAGTACAAAAATTTGAATAATCATGCAAAGTCGTGGAATTTCTTGTTACCTTAATGTAAGTATATACAATTATTCACTATTCTGCGAATTCTTATCCAAAGTTAATATTGTGGTGTATTGTGATCTCATGTTATTAATGAGCAATGCAGCATAAATAAATGCTTTACCAGCACATAAGATACGAGTATGTATTGTAATTGCTTTCGGTTACAGTTTATTTGCATTAAAATTGTAAACTGTGCGATGTGGTTGCCCGTTCAGCTTTTGCGCACGTCGTGGAAGTGAAAGATGGCTCGACGGTAGATCGGTTTAAAATATAAAAAATTTTACTGCTGTTTCATTGCAACAATGTCCTAGATTTTTTATAAACGACCCGTAAGTGTTCTAACGCTGGTATCCTTATCGTGTGTTTTTATTATTTATGGAATACAAACATTCAATTAGAAATTGTGTTTGGTTCCAGAAGATTTCATTCAATAATTTTATTACCTTATTCTTTTTCTTTAAATATGGTTTTTTTTCTATTATTATTTTATTACTTTTATATTATTCTTTTTTGTACGTTTCTCGAAATTCTTAAACACTATTTGTACCGTATGTTACGTAAAATCTTCCAAATATAGTTGAAAATATCAGGGTAAGTAAAGCAGTTTCCGCTTATGAATATATTTTTTTATACAAGCAATATGATTGCTAATAAAATTATATTTTCATCACTTTGTGCGTGTAGTCCTGCTTCTTCAGCGATTTGCCACTTGTTGTCCCTTTGAAATTTGAAGCAATTCGTAAAATTGCACGCCTGTCGCGTTCAGATGTGACACGAGGTCTACCACTCTTTTTACTTTTTCCATAGGCTTTTGAAGTTTTAAGCACATTATAAACAGCACAACGACTTCTATTTAATAATTTCGAAATTTTACTAATGCTATAATTTTCTGATCGTAACAGTACTATTCGATCAACTTCAGTTTTGTCTAACATTTTTCTGCGACCCATTGCTTTTGTGTTTTAAGATAAAAGTATTTGTATTATAAACAAATGGCAGATTTTTATTTCTGTGTCGTTTCGCGGTTGAATAGTTACTGACAGAAATCGTAAGAATAAAAAATAGATGAGGTGTCTTATAATTTTGTCCAACCAAAGTCAGATCATATTTATATTTTTTTCAACTTCTTTGTTATGTTTTTGTATACTACAAACTTATGTTTTTCTATACTTGTTCTGGAGGTCGTATGAAACATAGGATGTGTAGAATATACATTTCCGTGTTTCAAATATGCGAAATATACAAATATGCAATGTGTCTCATATTTTTGTCCAATACTGTACACATACGGTTCTAAACAATTTCGGCAGGAAGATAATTTAACGATAATCAATTTTTTCTACATATTAACGTTTCCTAAATAAAAGGCTTTTCGTTTATTTTCTCAAATGAAATAGTATATCTTCTATAAGCGTGACCTAATTAGAGTTACCATGTTTAACTTATATTACGTTATAAAAATTTGTTCAACAAAATTTATAGGTTAGATATGAAGTACTCATAATGAGTATATAAAGTATATAGTAGTAGGTATATATAATTCTTTTATGGACAAAATCGCTTCGAAAATGCAAAAATACAACTATTTTTCAACAAACCCCTTTTTATAATTTCAATATGTTTAAAAGTATTAAATATGTTTAGTATAAGTAGTAAATATTGTTTTGCCAGTTTTAGTCAAAATTAGTTTTAATCTGTTATAGATGAGAAGCAATCATTTTTAGGTACTGATAGAATATTATAAATTCCATAAAGAGAATAAACCAATAAAAACATGTCATACTACAATCGAAACAGCTGATCAACCTGTTTTCCTCCCTACTGAAAAAAAAAACTGATTTTGTCATTTATAGCTAATACAATTTGATTTTTATTCACTGATATAACTTTTATAAATTTCAACAAAAAGTAGTACCTACACGATACTTAATATCGTGTAAATATAGTGATACAAAAAATTTTTAAATGTAAATATAAAAAAAATTATTAAATTAGAATATAATATATATAGTAAAACAAACAAAGTAAATTTGTTGCATTATAAGTATTAAAAAGTATAGAAACTTGTTTTCGGAATAGAACGATTTATTTACAAAAATTCAGATTTTATTTAAAAAGTATCTCCTTTTCTAACTCTCATAATTTCAAAAGTCTTTAAGAAACAATAATTATTATTTATTCGCCTATAAAATACATGGAAAATGTTCAGCGTTGAATCAAATATTGCGCACAATTAATTTACGTTATCAGAATTATCCAATAAGTGAATGGTGTTCGAATAGCGCTCAGATAAATACGTAATTGCTTAGCGAATTAATCCGATAACAGAAATTAGATAAAACTTCAGAATTAATAAAAAGCCACAAGTAGAAAAAGCATGGCGTGATCCAAGTTTCTCGTTTAGGTCGTTTCATTTGTTCGCCAGGAAAGATAGAGCAATTAAACGTACGACTTTATCCACGACCGATACAGACCTAATCAAACCGGGAATCCCTGATGGCAGATAAATAGCAACGGCATTGTTCAATTTACTCGTGACGTAGCTTCTCGTTAGTCGCGTGGAATTTCGATCGATTCGCAGCGAAATTTAGCTATCGGGTGGTTCGAATGTGCTGCAAACGTGTGGCGATAGAATCAAATTTTTATATATTTTATTCCAATCTTTTTTCTGCTATAAGAATATATCTTGTCGCGATATTGAACGTGTGATTTATATTATTTTAAAAGATAGATTTCATTTAAAATTTACGTGTAACTTTAATTTTTTTTGACAAGTTTGCAACACAACAGAATTATTTGTTTTGAAAAATGGCTATAGGATGCAATATTGATCGATAAAAAGATTTTATTTTGGTTGCTTAACGTAAATGAAAATTCTTATAAAATAAAAAATAATGAAAAATAAGAAATTGGAATAGAAGATAAAATAGTCGTTGAAAAAGATGATATGAGAACGAACGATGATTATTTTTAACGATTTCTTGCTTTTGTGTATTCATATGTCGGGAAAGAGAAGGAATTTCATAAATATAAACTACATGCATAGCACTCTACCTTTATAACTTCTGTATTTTTTTTTTCTTAATATTCCTGATATTGTACCTTTTCAACATACCAGTTTATAGAGGGAAGTGCAGAAGGTTGCGTAGATATTTTTTCAGCACGACAGACTAATAGGAACAAGGAGGCATAAAAGTTGAAATACATTTATTGACTAATTATAGATACTATTGCGTGATACAGGTGCCGCAAAAAACTATTTTTTGGTCGAGATTTTGGTATGTTCCATAAAAGGATATAATATTGAAAACCAAATTTATTAGGTTTTCCCATAAATAACGTCGTTCCTCGACACTACTTTTTATTACGAAATATTAAGCCATACATTTATTTTTAATCATCGATATATCGACCATTACTTTTCATGATCTTTTCTCATCTGTTACGTAATTTGATTTTTTATTTTTCAAAAGGATGTTGGATGTTTTTAATTTTTTCCCAGGTCGTCTTTGCTATGTGTGATATAGCGTTTAAAAAACTGAAAATAAAAATTGGAAACTCGTACCACGTTTGCCACAACCAATTGCTACTTATTCCAATTATTATAACGATTATTAATTGACAATAAAAATTCTACAATAATGGGCACTTGAAATAAGCATTGAAGAAGATTTTTAGGTAAAAGCATCCCAAATTTTTTGAAAAAGAAATCCAGAAACTACTTGATAGATAAGAAAAAATTATAGAAAACAATGGTCACAGTACAGTCATGACTAAAAATGAATGCAAATATTAATATTTTACAGTGAAAATTCGCATCGAGGAACATTATTTATGGGATGACCTAATAATAAAGCAATAAAATTACATAACTGTTATTCATACCTCGTAATTGCTATTCAGTATTACACGTACTACACAAATCCTTTTTTTAAATGTTTCAATTTTTTATGTTTTTTCAATATGCACATATATAAGACAAGGTTTATAGAAATTTTTTTTTACATAATTTTTTGGTGTAGAAATTATTAAAAATTTCCTCGATCTTTGTTTTCTGTAAAATATTTTTAACAGAGGATCGATTATGAAAAACAAAAAGGTATTCGTTTCGTTCGAAATTCAGCTCAGCTAAAAAGTTTGTCGCTTTAATAAAGAATAACGTATACGGGTGTTAACGGAGCTAGAATTGAGATTTTCTTTTAAGATTAAATATTCTTGTAGCATCGTCAGAAACGCGCTTTCTTTTCTGTTGTCATTTCTTCTTTTGCTGCAATATTAAGAACGCTCATGACGATGCTCGATGAGGATGAAGAAAAATCTCGCACGGTTCTTTCTCTGAAATTTCTCTCTTTTTCGTCGTATTTCTTTCTCGTTTTTATTGTAACGCGCTCGTAATAAACTCGTCTGTTTATACCAGCAGTCAGAGTGTATTGCTCCATTTTTATTTGAATTGATTCGAAACCTGAAAGGTACGTACTGTGAAAGCTTTGTGCTATATGGAATGTCGAAAAGCGAAAGAAATATTTAATAGGAAGAAGGATTGTTTTTGAGTATTCTGCTGTTTGAAGTAACGAAAGTGGTGTAATGGGTGTGTTTTTAGAAAAATTGCATCAATAGGTTAATTTAGATATACAGAGTGTTCATTCTAATGATCCGTACCATTTTTTTTAACCGTTTGCAACAATATAGTAAAAAAAAAATTAGTTAACCCTTTCAACGCAAAATACCATTTGAATTCAAAGAGTTCTCGGTATACAGATCGATATAATTTATGTTAATACGAAATTAATATGTGTATAAAGATTTAGATACTTTGTATAATGAATTATGGTATGACACTTATAAATGAAAATAAAAATTATTCTTTGCTATGGAGAATATTTTTACCTAAATGATTACTTGATACATTGAAGATTAGCAACTTTTTTGAAAATTTTATTATGGGATGAAGTTATATTCGAATATAATTTTTTCTTGCACACTTTTACAAAACAATTGTACCTACAGTAAATATGGATCTTCGTTTCTATTCTCTGTCGAAGTGGTCGTTTTTAAACGTAACTTTCCATTTACAATTACTTGTTACTTTTATAAATTGAAAGAAACGAGGTACGAGATATCTCGTGATCAGTCCTCAATGTGTTAAATTCTGAGCGTGTAGTATACATACGTCTTTCGTAGTGAGAGGGTTAATAACAATTTTTCTGGGTTAAGTGGATAACACGGAACGGTAGTAAGTATTTCGAAAATATATACTTCTTTTTAATAATGAAACCAGTGTCACTTTGAATATTTTAAACGGGATCATATAATTTCTTTTGCATTACATAATGAGGGACATTAACCCTTGTACCATAGCGGAGTCAAATTTGACAAAGATAAAATTTATAAATAAATACATATTTATATTTCTGTTTATTAACTGTTTAACATAGAAAAAAAAACATTTCATATAAAAGTTATTTGATTGAAAATAATGTAAACGCAACTTTCGTAAATGAAAGTATATATTTTTATTATTATTAATTTATTCGCTGCCCAAGACAAATTTAACGATGCGTAGAACTTTTATTTTTGGTTAATAACGTATCCGCTCTTTTTATAAAAATTAGTAACAAACGTGATGCGTTGAATTTAATTGTTTACCGTTTTACCGATGTTGGAGAGACTACCGAAGTTGACACTTATTATTAATGTTTACAAGAGTGATCGATACATTATTAATCGAAAATTGTTATTATACACGTCGTTAATTGCATGTTGGAAAGCGTAATAAATTATACGTTTGTATCTAAAATGTTACATTGACAGTGATATCTCTTTAAATAAGAATGCAAAGAGAAATAAACATATTTTATTAAATTTCTTTCATAAAATCAAATCACTTTTCTGTGATTCTAGTTAAGGAAATAGTAGCGTGTATACCAATAAGTTGGACGTACTGTATGTGTTATTAAATGTTTTTCTTCTCAGCGAAACTAATTATTTGTAGCGTATAATTGTTGAATAACTTTATTCCGTAAAAAGAACCTGAGCTTATCAATTAAATTTATTTGAAAAAAAAAGGCTTTCGATCTATTGGATCTATTTTCCATTTTGTATTCTTCTTTTCTATTCATAATAAAACAGTTGGGATAAATATATATTTTGTTTTTTTATTATTCTTAGTATAGATTCTTTAACAAACATGTAAAAATAAAAAGTTAGAAAAAATTAAGATTATTATTTACACATTGAAAAAGCATAAGGCCAGTTTTGACCATGCCATATCCTCTATTTTACATTTTTTCATCATTGTGCTTAAGGGTTAAGATGAATTCAATAAATTCAAAATGTGACGTTCCTTTATACAATATTAAACTCATAATTATAATAAACAAGGAAAACAAATAAAACATCATTATGTAAGGGTAAGAGAGAGAGAGAGAGAGAGAGAGAGAGAGAGAGAAAGGGAGAGAAAGGGAAGATAAACGGAAGCGGAAGACACTGACACTTGTTCGGAAGTTTTATCGGAGTGATCGAACTCTGGCGCGTAGGATTATTTGGTTTATTAATAAACAATTGCTTAAGTTCAAATATTACTCTTAATCAATACACGGCTCTCCTCGCTACTCTCTTCCCTCGCGACACTCGTACAACAAAATCCATTCGCACTACCACTCAATAGGCCTATCCACTGGCGCCGTCCCGTCGCAGGTACTGGTGACTCTTACAGTTAGATTCTCACATTCCTAATATGAAAACGTGACGGCGTTGCTAGCAACGTATGGATGTAATAAAGTAAAAAAAGAGCGCTCGTAGATGTATCGTTCGCTGACGTTGAAAATGACAAGGCCTTCTCAACAGACATCAAAGAAGATACATCCGCAAAGAACGCAAATTGTGAACCCTAATCGATTTCATTAATTATTCAAATTACAAATAATATCGCTACTAATTCAAGTAAACCAAGAGAAAGCGATAATTTCATGATTATTGCATACAATTATTTGAACTAATTATAGAAGTAAATAATATAATTTATATTACACACACGTGTACTGTACTGTTAAATAATGCACACTTGGTGTAACCCAAAAATTAAAAAGCGTATAAAATTCCATGCTTCACCAACACATAGCACTCATCCGCTACAAATATGCCAAAGTTAATTTTCTTTATTTTACTCACTTGTGATCGATACGTTTTACTATGAAGATGTGTATGCATACGATATTAACACCATTAAGACAAAGACGAACAGTCATTGAATTTTTAATCGCTGAAACATTAATCTAATTGATATTCATCACCGTTACTAGGTACATTGAAACATTAACTCTTTCGCTATTACGGGCGACTATAGTCGCTCGCCATGAATCGACTTCTGCATACTAAGGGCGACTATAGTTGCTCGTCTATTGGATAATATCAACAGCTGCAGTCACTCAATGTATGACATTCATATTTTGAAATTACAGGCATACAATGAGAAAAATAGTACATGTAGCCCTCCTACAACACGGTGTCCTATAACACTGTTTCGCTCTAACACGATAAGAAAATGGCGAAAACCTTTGCACAACACTGTACTCCTACAGCACTGGATAACATGATTTTTCTTTAACACATTTAAAAACTAAATTACCTTAAAATAATATGACCTTGTAAGAATCAACAAATAAACCAAAATTACAGATTTTTTAAAGAGGATAGAAGGTGCAAAAAATGTAAATGAAGAACAAGGTTCAGAAAGTGAAGGTGATATCGTTCAACCCAAAAAACGTTCTCGTTTGATTGTACCGAGTAGCGATGAGGAAGAAATTTATTAAATTAAGGTTACATTAAATGAAAATAATATTTTTTTGTTTCTTTTTTTGTTTTATGTTATACATACATTTATATTTCTAATAAAAATTAAGTTGCTTATATGGAATTTAAAAAAAAAGTTTCTTTTTAATAAGTTTTCAGAACGTAACCCCCCTTTTTGTACTGGCTTTGGGTCTCGTATAACACGGTTTCATGCAACACGATATTTTCTAGGAACCTGTCTACCGTGTTATAGGAGGGTTACTTGTGTTTATCGTATACGGATATGTTAAATTAGATAATTTAATATATACAAGTACAAAGATTTGTTATAATAAGACAACATAACATATGCCACCTATATTGTAGGCGCATTTGTACCGCCTTCGTAGCGAAAAGGTTAAAGAAAATGAGAAAACGTTAATGTCAAGTTCGGAAATCAACAGAATCAATAGTGTTTCAGCACAATAACGTTTGATCACACACATTGTGAGCAACCAACCGGCTCACAGGTGATTGAAACTTGAATCCATTTGAATTGATTTGGCACCCTGTGATTTCCATTTCTTCCCAAACTTGAAGGAAGGAATGAGATCCTGGATCCGAAATAGACCGCCGGAATATTTCAGTAGCGGCACGAAGAAAGTTTGTTACGCGTTAGGATCTTACGCTTTAACCCATTTGCATTATAAGGAAATATGAAGAGAAGGTCTTTACACCAAATTTTTTTTTATTACATTCAATACTTCGTCTTCGTTTCAGTCGCTTAATTTCTTCTTTACTATACAGTAGGCCCTCGACTTTCGCACATAATTGGTTCCTCAAAGTGTGTGCGAATGTTGAATGTTCGAAAGTGAGTCCTTAATTTCTTTTTGTTCTAATCAACACTGCATTTTTTCCGTTTCTAACTCATGTTTATCAATATATAAGGGCGAAATATTTAAACTTAAACAAATAAATTAACAAAACACACAACACGTTGACGCACGCCCTAATGCAAGACTGGAACTGTTTTGTTCTCTTGATCCGAACAACATTGTAATTTGATGGCTAGTCCTTGAGAGGGGACATGAGATCGCAGAGGATTAAACAGTTGAATCTTTAAAAATGTGCGAAATAGCGAATTGTGCGAAAGTAAAATGTGCGAAAGTCGAGGGCTGCCTGTAATTCATCACCAACTCCTTCCATTTCTATTTTTTAGCTAACGAATAATGTGAAGGAACGACAGTGACCAACAAAGTGGAGCGTATGCATACGGCTCCGGTGATAGTGACCAGAAAAATTGGGCGTATATTTATACTAATGATACAAATAGAATAGCCTTTTAGCTACGGCGAGATTTTTTGCGGAAATATAATACCAATGTACGGCATGACCTGACGCAGACTACAATAAAGAATCGATAACTGTTCAGAATTTGGGACCGCTAAGGAACATCTAGCAGGCAGGAGACTCGCTTCTGCAAACCGTTTGTATCTTGCCAACGTCGACGAACGTAGAAAAAGACAGTTTGATGAAGAAAAAAGAGGGACTAGGAGTCGAGGTGGTCGTAAAGATTAAATGCTTACATATTGGTGAGGCAATACTAATGCTTCGAACAAACTTCTTTATTTAAAATTTAGAAATTTAGAAATCTTCCTGATTAAAATGAGACCAAACACGATATTGTTATGACAATTGGTTATGATGATTGGGCTTGTAAATGTTCCTCTTTCCTCGCTGTTTCTTTCTATGCACTCACAGAAAGTAAATTATTTCAAGATTATTCAGGTTAATTAAAAATATCGTAACAATTTCGTGTTTGGTCTCATTTTAATCAGGAAAAACTCATCGATATCTTAATGAAAGTGTCATAAAAAAGGAATAAAAAATAAAAAATGTTCATTACTGCATTAGTGCTATCTCACCGAAACGAATACGATAGAAATTTTGAATGGAAAGTCTTGCGGTGTCATGTTTCTTCCATGCTTGCTTCAAAGGGGAACCTCCCAGTGGTGGGGATAACCCGTGAACACTTAGCGTGTAGATCCTTTCGAACATTTAGCGAGCCTTTACTGTATATGCAGAGGCGTTTTATACTACGTAATTATGTTACAACAAACATATAAATGAATAAATTATAGTTTTTTCATAAATTTTGATATAAAGAATCTGAAAAACTATATCATGTGAACGCGTATTCCCCTTGCATAACAATGGTGTATACAACTCTCAACGACTGAGAAATAAGTGAACCACTATAGTGACGTACCGTTCAGAGAGATGACATCCGCGAAAGCCACTATAGTGGCGTACAGTAGCTAAAAGGTTAAATGGCGAATATGTTGAGAAGTAAATACATTATTTCTTTTAGCCAATGAAATATACTTTAGTTCGACTCTTTTTTTAATACCTCCTTTTATTTTTGCGACAATCAAGCTTATGCATTATTTGTCAGCTGACCCTCGCATCTTCATATTATTCTTCATTAAAATACAAGTTTCGATTTATTGTTTCAAGTTACACGGTGCAAGTTAATCAGCCAAATGAACAATTTAGTATACTTATTATACACATGTGTGTACCTTAATATGAAATTCTATAATTAATTTCAGAATACACGATGTAGTTTTTACACGATGAATATTTTTTGTTATCATTAATCTTGACTTTAATGTGAACGAAGAAGGTGAATATTTGTCACGAAAAATTTACCGCGGTGTAATGCTAATGAAATTATTCCTGTGCGTGATTACAGATTTTTGAGCATAAAAGTCAGCTTGCATGGACCTTGACTACCCGGCCTTAATGCGAGAACTGCAGGCATTCAGTACACCGAGAGAGGGTGAGTCCATTATTTATCGATCGTTCAGTTTTTGTTCTTCCTTGATTATATAAATTATATAGTACATTCAGAAAAAAGAACGACAGTACGTATAGATTGAACTTCGATTAATAATTCCTTGGAAAACCCCGGCAGATGCGAGAATCGTGTTCTTATTTAAGAACTTATATTTCAGAGATCGTACGAAAATACGACGCTTTTCGTATTAAATTATTAAATCGATAATTTTTGTTCTACTTTGTTGTATAAAAGTTTAAATTAAAGAAATTGGTTAAAATTTAAACACAGATAGGTGAATAACGAGAGCAAATTTTGTCACAGTTTAACATTATTTAAAAATTTTGGAAAATATTATTTATTTAATAGTGTTATAGTAAAAACGATCAATGTTAGTATAAAAGTACTTAGTCATCATCTGTCAGTGGTACATAAGTACTCCCATCTCGGTAACCAGTATCCGATATAAATTCGTTGTGGGTTGATAATCTTTTGTTTAATCGAGGAAACGTCACTCCTTCTATTAATCAATGCGTTTACGTTTTGTTCTATTGATGGAAGGGGATAAAGTGTGCCAATTTCCATCACTAGATACCACAATTCGTATGTCGACTCTGATCGTCTGGATTATAGCGAATTAGAGAAGAATTCATATAATATTAGGAATAATATTTATTTTAGTGTCTGTACTGTATGTAATTTTGACACATATGTTAGTTTATACTCATATGCAGATTAATCGTTGTTGAAATTCATTTCATAAAAGGTATTGAATTTAGAAATTGGTTATTATCTGATTGAGGAACTATCAGGTTATCCCATAAACAATGTCGTTCTTCGACAGTAATTTTTATTTATCATAATATCATCGATATATCAACTATTATGTTTCATGATCTTTTCCCATCTGTTAAGTAATTTGATGGTTTATTTAAAAAAAAAATGGTGGATGTTTTTAATTTGTTCTAAGATCGTCTTTGCTGTGTGTGATATAGCATTTAAAAAACTTAAAATAAAAATTGGAAACTCATATCATGTTCGCCACAACCAGTTACTACTTATTCCAATTATTATAACATTTTTAAATTGACAACAAAAATTCTACAATAATGGGCATTTAATATAAGCGCTGAAGAAGATTTTTAGGTAAAAGCATCCCAAATTTTTTGAAGAAGAAATTCAGAAACTACTTGATAGATAAAAAAAAATTATAGAAAACAATGATCAATGCAGTCATGACTAAAAATGAATGCAAATATTAATATCTTACAGTGAAAATTCGCGTCAAGGAACGACATTATTCATGGGATGACCTAATATATAATTAAGAAATAAAATATGAAATAATTTAAATACGAACATTATTGCGAATATTTATTATAATAAATATTTAATCTAAAAAAAAACATTTCTAGTAGATCTATATAGAACAAAATTTTGCAGAAAATTATAAGAGCATATGCATTTAACTATTTTTACTCGATAGTTTTCGTTATATGCTACCTATCTTTATTGTATTCGATACTGTACAAGTTATAGGTAATTTATTTAACTAACCTTTAAGTTATTGAAATGACAATGCATGGAAAAATTTGTCACGTAGGAACAGTTAAGTACAATTCAATTAGTACAAAATCAATTAGTACAAAATAAGTACAAAATCAATTTTCAAACGATATAGTTATTGGAACTACTTTAAACGTCAATGAATATTACTTCGATAATTTAGATTTAAGATACAGAAAGACAGTGTTTATTATTCTAATAAAAAGCGTAGGATATGTTAATAATAGCATAGCTTGCCTTTTATAACAAAATTGAAGTAAGGTATAAAAATCTATGTCGTTCGAATAATTATGAGCCGTACCATAGATATATTACAGATATTTTTATATTACGTACAGATCGAAAAACTGTCGACTGCTTATAAATGTCTTCTTGATCTGTAATTCAGATACCGCTATATAAAGTGATGAAGTTTCACGAAGGAAATGTAGCTTAAAGTTCTAGAAATTTTTCTCTGGAATTCACTTTAAGCGGTTCTAAATGTTGCATTAATAAAAACTGAGCTTATCAAATCTCGAGCATAGCAATGAATCAGAAACATTTATGAACACGTTCAGAGGCAAGAATTTTTTCAGTAATTATAATGGAATGAATTCTTTTTTAATGTATGCTTTTAAGTTGCAGCATTTAATCGTTTCGTTATTAAAAATTACTCGTTCAATATTGAGGAACAAAATGATCGTAGAATAGAATTTTTTGCTAGGTATATTACTTATATTATATTAGGTCTTCGAAATCTTTCAGTTTTTATTAATGTATTTCTTGATCAAATTCAATGTTTTTCTTTTTTTCTTTTTTTCTTTGGAGTTTTTCGCTGCATCGACTTCTTGATCATTAGCGAATAGATGGTGCCATAGTGTTAGATTTTGTGGTATAAGTTGGATTCTTTGAGAAATTGAATTGTGTTTCTTAGGTGTTCCTTGAATGTTAGTGCCATATTTGGGTTAATGTCATTTTTCGGTCTGTATTGATTAAATTTTGTGTATTCGTATAGTACATGGTGGGTTGTTAGCAGCTGGTTTCCGCTAGTTTATCTGTTTTTTGAGAATGTAGTGGGTGATTTTGTTACAGCTGAATCTTAACACTTTGACGGCCGCACATTTTTCGCATCGCCTTTAGATTAGCGGCGGCAATATTTACACAATCGTTCCTAGCATAATTATTAATAAGAAAAGAGTTAAGATCACTGTTACACTATTTTTAATGTTTCTTTAAAAATAGCATCGGTATGTATTAGTATACAAACATCGAAATGACGACAAGAAACCATTTCGAGAAAATAGCTGTACAAAGTCACACAAACGTGACAGCGGCCGTCAATGTGTTAACTGTGACAGTATGGACTTATCTTTCCTGTTCATGGATTTTTCGTGTAATGGTATGTAGAAGTCCTGGGTTATGCTGTTGGTGTAGGTTTTTTTGATGTATTCCAGATTCGATTCCGTTCTTCTTTTATTATTATTTTTACACGGTTTATAAGTTCTTCATGAGGGATTTGGATTGGAGGTCCGGTTAATAAAATTCAGTTTTATAGTAACTTATATAATGATTATAACATTTTTTCATTAAAATCTGCATTTCATAAAAATTTCAAATTTTAAACTCGATTCGTATTTAAGAATGTATTATTATTATTTTTGAGATCAAAATCAATTTATCGAATTTAAATCATTTTTTAATTTTATAATAAATAAAGATTAAAGTAACAACAATCGGAAAACAGAGTAAACGTTTCTGTTATTTCGTCCGTTTTCGTTCTAGAAGGAAATCACGTCTATGGAACTTCACGTTTTCTAGCGAGCTCGTCTAGCAGAAGTACGTATTCAGTCGAAACAATCGATTCAAATCCCCTAGTGACGTAGCAATCTTCTTCGTGATACTTTCGCGAACTAACGCCTTCGTTTCAGACGGTAATTGTATGAAATCACGAAAGAAATTACGGAAATCGTACATTCAACGTGCAACCTATTGAATGTTGCATTAGGTTACGAATCCGATGATGGTATTCAGTGATTTCTTCGACTTCCTTCCAAGACCTCTAGCTGTTTTTCAGCCTAAAATTATTTTTAGCGTCTAAAATATTTCGTTACTCGTTATTTTGATAACAAAATGGTATGTTCGAAATATATTGTATTCGATAAGGCTTCTCGAATAAATACATTTCGGTTTTTTTATATATTCAATTGACTGAGATATCTAAATTATCTTATTATTACCTAGATTAGATTAATTTAGATAGTAGCTTTTATTTAATATAATAAGTTTTGACTTATTTAATATATTAAATTTTACTAAAATACCATATTTTACTAGTATAACATATAATCTAGTATATTAGGTGTTTATGATATTAGATAATTGTACTTTATGTATTCTTGTACAATATTTCTTTGAGTTAATGAAATTTACACGAAAAGGTAAAAAATTAGTAATACAGCTTTTATTTCTAATAAAAAATTTTTAATTATTAGGAAAAATTTATTTTTCGAAAGTGATAAATATATTCTTTAGAAGAGAATATCGGACCGCGTTTATGTAATATTAATGTGTTGAAATTGATTATTTGGAACTTCATGTTTAAAACATTTATTTGGTATACGGTTATTTCGTTTCGTTAAAGTTAAGAAAGTAAGCACGAAGCTAAGCTAAAATATTCAATTTCAGATTAAAATTTTTATTTTGTCAGAGCGTAAAAATATGATAATTTTAAGAATCTTGAATTTTTTATTTCGAACTATCAATATGCAGGGAGTATCGCCTAACTTTATCAGCTGAAATATTTCTGATATATTTGACGTACCATAAAAATGTTTCTTACAAAAGTTGCATAGCTTCGTGGACACCAAACTTATGGTAACAATAGTTCTCTTAGGAAGCATTAATACTCATACGCTGCTCGGGTGAAAATTCACGCATTTTCTGTTTCTAGGTATTTTAAAAGTGTTCGATTTCTCTCGGGTTATAAGTTTGATGTATTTGTTTAAAATATAAATTTGTAAGTAAAAAAGCAATGCGATGCCATTTTCTCTAAGATGAAATGGATGAAATGTCATGCGAGGGTGAGAGTTAATGAGATGCAAAAGCCAACTTTACTTTTTTAAATAGAACATCTATTTTTACAAGGTAGAAATCTATAAAGACATACATCTCCGTAAAAAAAGTAGTATAAAGATACATATGTTCTCAAATGTATAGTTTACGTTACAATATATATGTTTTAGAATTCTAAACATAGCCAAATAAATATTTATTCTGTGAATTTGCATTAATCTCGTAAGCGGAATTTTTTATTCGAAATTTAACTCTTAATATTAATTGATGATACTAGCTGTGCAATATTAGCAAACAAACAACATACGGATATTATAATAAAAATATTAATGAAATATAAATTACGAAATATAAATTAAATTGCTAAAAAATTGCGCAAAACGAGCATTCTTTGTGAATTGTTTTCGAAGAAACGAAAAGAGATATCAATATGAATCTAGTTGTGATATATTTATTAATATTTCTAGTATGCAATCGTATTTTTGTTTATTAAAACAAATATAGTTTATACTGTCCTTACCAATTTTAATTAACTTTGTTTTATTTTGCATCACCATATAAGCAACACGCTACTGCACATTACAATAAAAATATTGTTGTTAAACAAATGAATTGAAGATTGTTTTAAACATTATGAAATTTATCAGAGAATGAACCTGAACCAAGTTCGAATGGTTAAAAATTAACAAAAATTTTTTTTCATTTTATTGTTTTTCGATAAAAGAATCTTAATTTTCTATATTTTTTATTGGATCTAGGTACACCTTCTCTTCCATCTACGTTCAGAAAATCAAAGGTTTGACTCGATTAGTATGTGTTTAAGAGATATCGCGTTGCTGGGTTCCAATTTCAAAAAATCCTTTCGAAGAGAGGATTTAGAGATGCGAAAAAACATGTAAGAAGAGAAATGTCGATTTTTTCGACCCTGTATACTAGAACTTCCCGTTAAGAAGATGCTGTAATCGATTGGCACAAGTTGTTGTGACGTACCTCGATAATGTCAAACTTAAAGAATATTTCTTCTAAATTTAATTAAAGTTGCTTGATTGGATCTACGTCCTTGAACTACACGAATCGTTTCGTTATTTCCAAAGTAATGAGCGGCTCAGTGAACAGAAATAACAAGAAAACACTTAAAGGCTCTTTTTTACGCTTTAACCTCCTTTATATTTCTTTTTACAAACAGAAATATTGAATTTCGAAGTTACTCTAACCTTCTACGACCTCTTTTTGTTTCTGGTTATCCTCAACAAATGACATTACGAAGACATTTAAATATTTGTTTAATTGTTCAATTTTATTTCATTATTTATTAAAAAATTTCCATAAATTCGATACATAAGGAAATATTGGATTAATAGAAAATCTGTGAAATTAATAAATTTCAAGTAATTGTTATGCAACTAATATTTGTACATTAATGTATTAAAATTAAATTTTGTAGAGTCTGCACAGGTTTGTGACGTTAAACTTCTAAGCGCAATTTTTTTTTTCAGCAATACTCTTATTAGAATTATCGTTATGCAAAAGAATGAAAATATCTTCCAACATTTGAATGAATTGAAAGAATTCAGAGAATGAAGGGGTCATCTAACATTTTATTACATATTATGTATAATAAATATTTTTTGAGAGTGTTAAAATTAAAAATTAAGGATGATAAAGGATAACAATAATTTTGATACATTGAAAAATAGTGAAAAAAAAAAAATGATCAGTGTACCTATATCATTGTTCAATAAAAAATGCAGAAGGAATAACTTTTAAACTCAATTTACTAGGAATTAAATATTTATACCTTAACACTCGCTCTCTGAAATGTTTGTTTTCCATATTATCTTATAATTCAGAATTTAATTATATATTACTATTATCATTATTATTATTATTATTTATTAATAATTGAAGAACAGATTGAATAGGTTACTTATATACAATTAAATAGAAAAGAATCGAATATACGTACAAGTATGAGCAGTAGATAAAAATATACTGAATAGAAATATTAAAATTGCAGCGAAAATAGTTCTATAATCGCAATGGTAAATTGCAATGTTAACTGCGTTTTATTGATGTAAGCTGATTAGATTTAAAAATATTTCATACGACATGGAAAATTAAAAATAATAAAAGGCAGAATAAATATTTAATTGTAATCAGTTCTCATACAGTTTCACGCTTTTCGTAGTTTAATTTCGTGATGCATGTTTTATCTGGTTCTACATTATTAACAGTTTCTGCTACTTCTCTTCCAGAGTTTCAATGATGTTTTCTTCAAAAATTAAACGAAATGCTTATTTTTAAGCAGTAC
>SMSQ01018503.1:0-23847 GCA_019453375.1 Ctenoplectra terminalis
GTTGGCTTCAAGATATAGTAGAGGCTTATACCGTGTAATAGTTTTCAATACAGTTATTCGTTAAGATTATATCTAATTGAGAAAACGATTATAAATTTGATAATGTACTAAACGATGAACTACTTTATTATTGATACAATGATTGTCCGTTTTCACAGAGAGATAGACCCTAACTAAGCGTAAGCCAATTTGCTTGAGAGGAAGTTGAATTCCAGAATAGAATCTATTTATAGATGAACGAAAGTGTTTGTAGTTGTACACGCAATTACATGACCACGTATAATGCATATTATACTTACACGATTTGATATTAGTTCATACATCTGAAATATTTTTGATACCAAAGATATTTTTCAAATAAGTTCTTAGATTTACGTGAACAATCACAAATATCAATTTTATAAATTTTGTCAGTTAGAGTTTCGAAAGTTTAATAATAATTATAATAATATTTGTGGTACTGGGATATGTAAATATTTGAACGAAACAAGGATTGTTTTATTCCAAACTTAAATTAATAATCGAGGAGCTTCCAGGAAAAAGGTCTCACAAATATATGAGTTCTTTTTCGATAAACAATTTTTAATTAATCACTAGATATTTAAGAACTCATCCTCGAAATTTGGTTTCAATATTTCACTAATTAACATTGTAGCAGTATTTATTGTTAAGTCATGCGTTTGAGTACAAAAGTACAATTGAGAAAAATCGTCTTAGGGGTTGGAAATAGAGGATTTGCCTTTTAAAATGTCCCGCAGGAAAATGATTGTCTAATTATTTTTCACGAAATTGTAACAGTTTAAAGATTAACTACTTTTCAACTAAAACTTAGAGATCCTTCAATTTTGGCGTCAAGTATTTTCTATTCAATTCAAACATTATATTTTTATTTATTTTGTAGATATATAAATGTAAGTATAAACATATTAATTTAAATAGTTATTATTAAATCACTTTTGTTCAATTTGTGGAAACATGGCTTATATACATATATATAGCTATTATAGTGCGTATATTAATGTATTTTCCAGATGGTTTTACTGTAAGCAACAATTGCTTCTTAAGTACGTCCAAGGAATTCCACGTAGACGATAATGTCATCTAATCCTTTGTACACACAGGATGGTCCACCTGAAATTACCTCCTTAATTTATGTCGTTATCATTAGTCGTGTCAGTAAATGTTTGAATGGGATGTTGAATGGTTTCGAGAGGTGCATACTCTAATGTTGTAAGCTGCTTTATAAGTGAATGTATTAACCTATTCGCTGCTAAGGACGAGTATACTCGTCCTACTTTAACACGTTGACGCCGGCATGCATCACCGGTGGGTCACACGCGTCTGTTCCGTGGGACAGCATGCATCACAGTGGGTCACACTTGTATTTTACAAAATAGGTAGTACAAAATACGTTTATTTTTCAATTCTAAACATAATAAACAGACATTCAATATTATAAAAATAACATAATTATTTAATTTTTTTGTGGGGCGGACCACTAGTTGAAGCGTCGCCGCACGGAACGAACCGCGAATCCGCGCCGGCGTCAACGTGTTAAATATGTTATAACATGCAGGCTTTTGAATTAGCAAATTTTTTGTGGCCACAAACATAAATATAGAAATGTAAAAAACTTGAAAAAATACTACAAATAAAATTTTTTGAATTATTTCTTATTTAAAGAGAATGATCTTTTACAAATTTAAATTAAGCAAAAATCAACTGGCAATGGGAATGACTTCATATAATTTAGGCTTGGCAGCGAATAGGTTAAGGAATGTGTTCAAGAAATTTAAATATTGCTAAGAAACTATTATTGTTTCACCGATTATTACTTTATTTACAAGAAAGGTTCAATGTAACGAACATTTACATCTCGACATTTTTGAAATCGATATAATAGCCATTATTTTACATTGTATAACATATTGGGAGATATTTTACGACACTCCTTGTCAGTTACGATACGTTTTTGCATACCAAACGTTGTTGTTGGAACTTTTACGTACACCTTGTTCTTCAAATAACCCCGTAAAAAAAAAAAAAAAATCAAGGAGCGTTAAGTCGGCTGTTTTTTCGGTATCTTTCGGTATCCTTTCTTCCTTTGTATACTTCATTCTCGGTACTATTCGCTAAATTACACAAATTACAAAACATATAGGATATCCAACAAAATATTAATTAATAAAAACAAGATTTATATACTGTGATACAACTTAGTTTTGATAGTGTCCGAATATTTCCGTGACATGAAAATGAGCGTACTTTCTGTTTTTTTTTATTATTATTTATGTAATCACGTATCGTAAACAAATATATCTTACGTTTTTGTAAACTACACACTGCATAGTAACATACCTGAAACTTCTTTTTGTTCTCATTGTTTACATTTCTGAAGTACGGAATATAATAGTCAAAAATGAAATATCTACATTAGAACACTGATATGTTACTTCCCAACTGTTTATATTTTAGAACGTTATTGTACACAATCGTTTTTGTTACAGTACTCCTGATACACAATGTTATCATGAGTATTAGGTTGGTGCATATGAAACGTCCAATTTTGACTGTATGTGAATTTTTGTGTTCCTGTTTTCACTATATGGTTGTCTATGAGATAATCTTTTATGCAGTCCGATTATTTATTGCCAGAGTCATATTATGTTCAAAACACTTTTTCACAAATTGTGCATTTTAGCCACGTTTTAAAGATTTATTCCAAGTATAAATTTTGGGGATATTCGTATAATTTTCTTGTACGAACACAAACTTGATGATAGTGCAACAAAAACTACCCGGAATATAAACAAAGCGTTTGTGGAGAATACTGTGGACGAGAGGAAAGTGCAGCGTTGATTTGCAAACTTTCGTTCTAGAAATTTATCTCTACAAAATTAGTTACGTGGTGGACTCGAAGCGTCAGTGGATAACGATGTATCGAAAGCACTGATGGAAAATAATTCGCGAAAAATTAATATTAATTATTCCATGGTATCACATCACTATTTTGTAAATTGGAAAAGTCAAAAAACGACACGAGGTTACTGTCATTTGCTAACAAAATCCGACATTTCATATGCACCAACCTAATATAAGACTGGGTTTTTACTATTCAATATAAAATGGGTTTTTAATATTCAAATTAAAATATCTCAGCAATTAGTGATTTTTTTATCATAAGTCGTTTAGTACTTTTTTGTACGAAATAATGAGCTGCATCGAGTGGTGCATTAAAAAAGATGATTCCATTTAAAAAATCAAAGATGACCTTCATAAGTTCTTGATGAATCCACCTATAAAAAAGGTAATAACACCAGAATATGAACCTTTCGAAACTATTCAACATCCATTGTAACGTTTCTCGGTGCAACTAATAATAGCAACAAAAATCAAGGTGGTAGTTTCATGTGGATCACCCTGTATATTTGCAAGAATTGTAACCATCGGAAGGGAGCTGCGGCATTCTTTAACAGTTTGAGTGCTGAAAAATTTTCTTGTATACATATATGGTAAAAGTGCGGAATAAAATGCGTAGTTTTTTTGCGGAAAATAATAAAAACGATAGTAATTTACTCTAATTATTATATAAAAAGTAGTTTTTACCAACAAAAATATTTTTTATTCTCGCTTATTACAAGAGTGTTCTGCTGCACAAATTCCATGAAGTCCTTTTTTACATATAGCGCAAAATTTCTGGCACAACAAAAGATAAGCGCGATAGCGCCTCCTCGCATTTAAACGGTTAAATTAAATCGAACGACATTCGACTAAACTCATAATAATTAGAAGAGAAGATTAGCAAAGCAGGATATTTTTATGGTGTTTTATGGTGTAAAGTCGTAAAATATTTTTAATTTTCCAACTGGTCTAAAATCTTTATTGTACCAGGTACAATCTCATTTAAGTTCTTATAATCAAAAACAATGCATCTTTTCATTTAATTTGATGTATCTAATTTTTTAGGAATTACCCAAAGGGATGCGTTCCAAAGGGTATTTGATTGTTTAATAATACCGCTTTTTAACATTTAATTAATTTATTAAATACTAAATGACAGTTTCATTTTTATAACATTTTGAGTAACAATATATTTTGGTAGAAGTAACAGTGTATGTTTGTTACTATCTTATGTGATGTAATATCGATGCGAGTTAAGATATCTCCTTCTACGTATTGTACAACATGATTAAATTTCATACTAACAATAAGCTTGATAATACTATAATACCTTTTTCTTTATTATTATTACCTAAGATTCAGAAATTTTTATATTCCAAATAAAAGATCTAAAAATCTTCTCTTTTAGAATATCTATTGCGAATAAGTATATACAGGGTGTCACATAACTGGTGATACAACCGAATGGAGTTTCATTCTATGTGAAAAAATAAGACTCAATAATTACTCATTTTAAGTCCCACTTTGAAAAATCCTTTTTTACACAAAATTTGATGATGTATCCAAATTTGAGAAAAAATATTAGACATTTCATTTAAAAAACTGAACGTAACCCTAATATCTCGTTAAAAAAAAAAGGTAATAAAAAAGGATTAGAGCACTGTATATTTCCTTAGATACCATGCAAATTTTGTTAGAAACATTTTTTCGTACAACGAATAACTTCCAAGTTATTTTAAGTCCTCGTGTTAAGAGACTCACCCTGTATATAAAAATTTTAGTTTCTTGCCTTATAAAATGAAAATTATGCACCAAAACATTTTCTGCAACCACCGTGCAAATAGAGTTTTGAGAGGGATGTCGCTTGCAGGAAGGTATACTTGCTGTTGATAATTACTTCATGTTCAATCTTCGAGTGTTCAGTAAAATATCCTTCCTCGAGATGGCAGCGTAGTTCACTTATTGATGTAAGTCTGCACACTCGACAAGACGCTACTGTTACTAAGTTTGGTACGGCCCTGGGAATAGCTTCATCGATGAATCCTTTTCTGTAAAGAGTTAGTAATCGCCGTAGAAACGTTAGTAATTCTTGTAAGTTCTTCCTTGTTTCTTGAAGAAATGGATGGTCACTAAAAATTGAAACAACGTTCAGTTTCAAACTAATTTTATTTTTTTATCCAGCGAAAAGTTCTTGCTTTTTTTAGTAGGACATAATAATTTTATTGCACAGATTATAACACTTCTCTGATTGCATGGAAATGATTGTGCGACGTTTGTTTATGATATTCCTAGACTTTTTGTTAATTCTGCACATTAACTTCAACGAGTGATACGGAATAAATTGAAAAATAAAGTTTAATTTAAGGCAAAAAAGTCGCTCGCTGCTTGAAAATGTGGGTCATTGTGTCACTGTAACCGATCTTGACCCTTGACGACCGTTAGGTACGTTGACCTTACCGTACATCCCTTAACGTTCGGTGGCGTCGTATAGTTGCGATCCAGCTGTTCGGTACGCCGTAAATCATTTCGTTTGTCAAGGGTCAAGATGAGTACAGTGACACAGTGACCCACATTTTCAAGCAGCAGGCTAATTTTTTGCCTTAAATTAAACTTAATTTTTCAATTTATTCCGAGTTAGTCGCACAAGCGCGGCACAGAGACAACGCTCTCGTAGACGGCCGTCCGTCTTTCTCGCTCTCTGATTAGTCAGTATTTTTTGTTAATAATTCGTTGACACGTTGACTGCCACGCCGAAATCACATTTTTTGCCGAGGACGCCATGGCTCAGGACGCCTGTAGGTAAAGGATTGGACAAAAATTAATCTCGTTTCTGATCTTCTAATAAAAATTTTTAATCGTTCAATAGTGCACACTTTATTTCAAAGTATTCTCTAATAGCGATCATGATGTTCAAAATTCATTAACCCTCTATGGCGTCGTGTGACTTAAAAGTAACAAATTAATGTATCTGTATTTTAAAAAATGTATTTTATTTAGCCATCACTGTACTATTAAATTTGATTCCTGTATTACTGTAGCGATACCACGATTCATCTATAGCAATTATTACTTTAAGAATTTTCGAATCAAAGCGAAAAACTGTGATCAATCGTAATATTTCCTCTGATAAGTAGACAAAATTCGGGCCAACCTGCTACAATATCTCAAAGAAACCAAATTATACAACAAACTGTAACTCCTCCTCTGTGAGTCGCTAATAACCCACAAGTGGTTGATGCGAAGACAAACAATAAATTAAAAAAAAAAAAAAATTCGGACTATAGAGGTTTCACTATCAATGTTCATTTAATTTTTACAATTATAAACATTTGAAGCACTTTTGTCACCGATGACCACCATGGCGCTACTGGAAAAGCAATCTCCGGTTACATATGACCACTGTGGCAGTCAACGTGTTAACAAAATCGAATTTGATATTTTCGTAAATGACAAAGTTGCTTGAAATCATCTCAGGAACTTTCCCATTTCCGACTTCTTCACAATATCTGGGACACCCTGTATACGTAGTCAACTTCAAGATCCTTGTATCGAGATCGAAATTTTATAGACTAAAACTTTATTTTACGATCATTAAGAATAACTGTCTTAAATTATTGACGCGATCGAGCTAATTTTGTTGCTTTTCAACTGTGGTTAGAGTTATGCGATAAAGCAGTGCAGATTTTTACTTTCATGTACATCATATCTAATATGTTCTGTATCGAGTCTAAGATTCAACTGATTCAAGTAATGCAGCTTATTTTAAAATTAAACAAATGAAGAATTTGTTGCTGTATTTCATTTGCTTTCTAAAACCAAGTAGGAGTACGATACAGTATTACGAAGAAAGTGATTAAAAAAAGCGACAGTACTTTCCGTGAGACCTGATATTAACCAGCAATTCGGTGAATTCGATCCGCACTACGGATGTTTATGCAATTGCATATTATTATAGAAAATAGGTTGAGAAATGGGAGCTAGATAGAAATTAATTCTGTTATTAAAAGATTATTTTGCATATTTTGCATAGCACATATGTACTTCGTGCGTATTTCTAAAATTCTAAATAATATATCAATAACTTTCTTATGTCTCCATTTTTATTTTTTCAAATTGCATACATTTAACGAATTTAGAATAATAAAAGGTTATATTACAATATAAATTTACCACTTATTGTTTACGTCATCGAATATTATAAATTATACTGACCTTCTTTAGTTAGGTACACTCATTTTATTGAATTATACTTGACTATTTTAATACACATTTTGTCCAAAACATACAAGTGTCTGGTGACATTTGAACGAGAGTGTACATAACAATGTAGACTATTATTGCCATTTACAGTATAGGATTGGGACCTCAATATCCATCGACATGAGTAATAACAACAAAGAAACAGTGAAGGTCCCGTGGATGGAGGCATAGAGTCCCAGCTCAGGGTGTCCTGGTTCAAATCGTCCCAAAAATAACCGGAATGGCTCTAATTTAACAAATCTAGTGGCGCCATCTATTAATGGCAGATTGATTTATGATTTATTAACCATTGTTATTAATCCTTGAAAATTTTATGGCATTTCGTTCACTAGAAGCCAAGATACACGCATTTAAGTGACAGTAGTTGATATAAATTTGTGGAAAAATAATGAATAGAAGAAATAATAAATAATATTAAATAGTAATAAATAATAATAAATAATGAATAATGAGCAAAAAAGCAACATTAAGTTCTGTGTTAAAAACAAATTTTTTTACTTCAACATCCTCCATATTTACGATTTGGTTCCCTGAGACTATTTTCTATTCCCTAAGCAGCATTTGACGATGAAAGGAAACCGCTTTGCATCAATTGAAGATATTCAACGAACAACGACGAGCAATCTTAACACAATTCCAATCAGGATCATAAAAAAGTCATTTGATGCACTTTTTGAACGTGCAAATCGTTGTATTTCTATCGAGGGAGAATGTTTCGAACAAATATAATGATTTTTTTTAAGATTTTCCAACTAGTCCCGTTATTTTTAAAGCCATTCCGGTTATTTTTGGGACAGAGGGTGTACTTTCTCATTTTTCCCTCGATTCCTATATCGACCTACACCATATTTCGTGCATATTTACTTACATATTCTTTGTACATCTATTGCATATTTTAACATATGTATTTTACTTTTATAATCATCCGCAGACTAGTGATACAGTTTATGCAATGTTACGTTTGAGATTCTGGTTCTTAATCTGCTGAAAATGGATAGTGGTAGAACCTTTAAGGACTTGAAAAGCAATTAGAAGTGGGGATGGTAAGAACAGTAAGGTTCTAGAGGTTACAATGGATACCTAAGACAGAATGATTTAAGGTTCGAAAGCTAAGGATGTTTGTTAGGAATAGGACAAAGGGCAGCAATTTCGTACGTTTTGAAAATGAAAATGTTTGTCGTGCAGTAGTCATAGAGTGTATTATAATTATATATTCAGTATAATTGTAAAATAAACTTAGTAATTTTAGAACTTGTTGGATACAAAAATAATGAAAAGGGTGAAATCGAAGTTTGTGACAAAGCAAAGGTCGCATAGATAACTCAAGCACTTGGACGAGCTACGCCTCGACCTATGACTGTTTTACAACAGGGCCCGGCGATAAAAAGACGGATACTTGGTTCTCGGCAACGCTTGCCGAGATTTGGGGAACTACCCAAGGACACTCACTGTTCTAACATCGTACTGGACAGTCGACCACCAAGCGTTTCCATTGATCCATAAATATATACTTACTGTAGCGGGATCGTCGCCGTTGCGTATTTTAGCTAATAAAGAACTGTTTCTCACCAATTATATAACATCTTAACACATTGCATGCGGGTATATTTTGCTGTGGATTTACGCGTGTAGCGGGCATTTTTTCGTAAATTTCGCGGGAGTTTGATCATTCAGTAAAATCGCAATATATCGATAACTGCTTCGTTTTTCTGAACGAAACTTTTTTTTATTTTACACTTAAACCTATGCTATATGGCTATTAAAAAAAAAAAAACACCATACATACAACGCCCATCGTATTTATACGATACCGGCTTTTCAGCACAAATCTACTAAATACGTACTTTTACGTGACCCGCGCTCCAGTCACAGACTGCGAAAAACGTAAAAGTACGTCGCCCACCGCATACCAAGTGTTGAAAAGTTTCTTTGACATGTAAGGTGGAATCAGGATTCGAACGGTAATTAAAGAATATAGTCTGTGGGCGTTTTGTATACTATGTTTAATATTACGTGCGTTCACGTTGAAGGCTACTGCAATAATGTCCTTCTGGACTATCCATGAGTCGCGAGGACGTTCCCGCCAGTATGCCTGCCTTAGTTTTATTACCCTAAGTCTCAAGGAATTTCCCTTAAGTGGGGAAGCACCTAGGCCTCCTTCATGGAAGCATGGCCTGCTTCAGCCGTTTGTCTACCGCGATTTGCTAACAGACAAATTAACAATTCATTTTAACAAATAAATTTTATCGTACATATACTGTCTATAATTTACGATATGGCGTGATCTTACAGTCACAAAAAAGTAATGAAAACGATACATATATAGCGATGTATAGCGAAGGCTATTCACTCATGCAAGTAGAACGGTCGAGTACAGAACAGGCAGATATAAGATTCTGTAAGAGACAGCGGGACAGTATCATGTTTCGTCACTCTCTGGGCAAACGGCTCATTTACGCATGAAAAATCGTTCTACGTGTGATTATACTTTTCTTTTCGCAACAGAAGTTCACTTTCTATTTCACGCATTCTACTTAAAATGATTCTACCTGTGTCATGTTTAATTTTGCTTTTATTAAAAAAAACTTGGATAGTATATTATAACTGCTCTTGTTCTAGTAAAACTGTTGTAATGTTTTTTTTTCATTTTATTGAATAATAGTAGTGATAATAGAATATTATTACAAATAGGTGTATAATTGCAATCATACGTATCGGTTCAGCTATTCATCAGCGATCGAGTGACTGTTTATTTATCCTGCAAATCTCTAGGAATAATAGATGTCGCTCCTATTGAATTGTTACAAAACGAAAAATATGTGTTGGATTAGGAATAAAACATTCAGTTTATTAAACAAGTGACAATAATAACCGTATCCGCTCGAATTATACCGCCCTGACTACACTTTTCCGTTCCAACCAACATACATTCCCTTTTATCCCTCACTTGTCCAAAAAGGTCTGCAAGTCCTTTTAAGAGGTGTTTCCTGAGATGGTTCTAAGCAACTTTTTCATTTATGAAAATGTCAAATTCGGCTTTGTTAACGAGTTATTAACGAAAATCAGTGACCAATCACACAGCAAGAAAGGCGGGCGGCCGCCACCGAGAGCGTTGTCTCCGTGCCGCGCTTGTGCGAGTAACACAAAATAAATTGAAAAATTAAGTTAAACTTATCCAATTAACAAAAAATTCGCCTACTGTTTGAAAATGTGGGTTACTGTATCGCTGTACTGATTTTGACCCTTGACGAACGAAGTGATTTACACAGTGATTTTCACCGAACGTTAAGAGATGTCCAATGAGGTCAACGTACCTAACGGTTGTCAAGGGTCAAGATCGGTACAGTGACACAATAACCCATATTTTTAAGCAGCAGGCGAATTTTTTGTTGACATTTGATGTGAGCGAAGTGCTCCGCGAGCGGGGCTTGTGCTGCACCTCGGGGTTTCCCCCATATCGGCATCGCTTGCCTGATCTTATTAGGCCTACTTTCTAGAAAAACAGCCACGAAGGGTCGCCAACAAGGATAAATTTCATTTAATTTTTCGATGTATTCTGAGTTATTCGTTGAAGTCAAGCGCGGCACGGAGACAACGCTCTCGCTGGTCGCCGGTCGTCTTTCTCGCTCTGAGATTGGTCGGTGTTTATCGTTAAGCCCTTGGCTACTGTGGGCGCATATACGCGCTCAGAAATTCTGCTTCTGTGACACGGAGAGCGCATATAAGCGCTCAACACAGTTTGGTTTTCTGACAAGTAGGGCGCATATAAGCGCTTTGAATATTTTATCTATCATTATGCCGATAGATCTCATTTCTGTTAGACGAAAGTGAATGCTAATTTCGCCGTTACACGTTTCCTTAATTAAATATTATTTACTGGTGCAGAAGCAATCAACAAACAAATTCTGACGACAAAAACATCAATCGTGTCTCATCACCTTTCACAAAAACGCACCTTTACCCAATATTTTGCCGTTCTCGGCGGACATTGTAAATGAATTCTTATCCGTGTGCTACGACCGGTGCGTCTCAAAATCTGCCGTAGTCGAAGGATTAATAACTCGTTAACAAAGTTATCAGTATTTACGAATTTGACACTTTCGTAAAGGAAAAAGTTGCTTAGAACCATCTCAGGAATCACCCCTTAAAGGGACTTACAGTCCTTTAAGGACACCCTGTATGAACACTCCCTTTCGTGGGACCTTCGACGCCAGGTTTTTTCCGTTGGGTCTGGCTTGTGTCTTTGTCTCTTAAAACTACCGTTGCTTAAAACTACACTTCTTAAACACTACGATACTATACATGTAATTTTTTCTTAACAGACAATTTATTGTTGCGCATGTTTTATCACCTGTCTACCTATAACTAACACATATTTATTAGAATGGATTTTCGCTTTGAATTGTTCTGTTTAATTCTAAATGAGAATGCTGTATCGTTTTCTTCCAATTAGTTAGTTTTATTCTTCGTTTTGTAGTTATTTGTTATTCTTTGAAGCTAACAATAAGAAGAGCATAAGGATCCGCTATGCGTGATATCGCTGTGATATCACGACACCTAATCTGTTTTATTTTTCTTATGTATGAAGGAACAAAGAAAGCGTGCGTGAGTGTGTAGACAGGGGCGGGGGGTGTGAGGAAGAAAGCGATGACGACGGACGATCGAGGAAATTGCGAAGAAAAGGGCGAAAGTCAGTCTGGGATGCGATCGCTAAGCGTGAAGATAAAAAAGCGAGACCACGTCATTTTGTGTCATTTGTTTTTATATTACATCTGTTCTATTAAACCTTATTTTTCGGCAAAGTACGTATTCCGAGTCATTTCGGTGACCCATCCTACATTCAATCCTACATGTATAATATTTTTCACATATAATAACAAGGATTTTTTAATATCAAATTTAAACATGTAACGGACAATAAATAATCGTTTTAGAATTTTTTGCAGAAGAAAAATAGTTTTAATTTAACGTTATTCGACCTTGGGTTCGAAGAGCCCCTACCCCTAGGAGTTCTAGGATTAAACTATTCTGTTTCGATGTACTTAAGATTTTTACTTGTGTTTCGTAAAAATTTTTCTTGAATCCAGTTCCTGGAATAACGAGCAATAAGTTTCCCTGACTTTGAGAATATACCGTAAACGTTAGCGAGTCTAAACTGTATTTTCTTCACACGTGGCGTAAGTGATCCTATAGGTTCCTTTAATACAACGTAAAGGATTGAAAGGAGTTGTCCACTCAGGGACATAATAGGTTTTGTGAGTTATAGAGGATAAGAACTGAACAGTGGCATTGACCATTTTCGTTCCAACAGTACGAACAGATGGACAATGTCCATCCAGATTGCATCTCTAAATTAAAACAGCTTTTATCTGTATTGTAAACCAATTCTTTGCCAACGGTAATAATGGTTTTACCGTTTCTATGAATTCTTCAACCATTTGACTTCCGTTTTCAATGTGACTAATAGTTTAGGAAAATCGTAAAACTTTGTTACCTTGCTCAATGAAATGCAATGTTCCTTCTTAGAATTCCACATGGATCATCTTCCTGCGCTAAACTACGCGAATTCAATTTTTTCTTCTGCTTCAAGGGCCCACCTTGTCAGATCTACATCATTGGTATATATTTTGCTATAAATATTTGCCTTTACGATGCACCATGATGCATTATATGTATATTCTTTTCACCTATACAATTCAGAAACAGACTTTATTTATTTTTTTGAAACAAATTTGTGCAGTAGAAAACGATAAACGGCATTTTTTCTATTATTCATACGGTTTGTACTCGTCCACCGTACAAACCTGAAAACTCCTTCGGCTACAGGGTCGAACACATTGTCAAATTGTACATCGTGTGATTCCGAAGAATTATCAAAATAAAAATTCCAATTATAGTCAATTATAAACTTATCATTTTTGATATTTTTTACTGAATCAGTTATTATGAATTACAGCAATAAGTACTATTTCAGTTTGTACTTTTATTACATACGAATAGTTTTAACATAGAATATGTTTTACCGGTGGCTTCGAGGCTCATTTTTGCGACGGAAAAGTGTAATGCGAAAATGTAACGCAAAAATGTGACGGAAGTGATTACTGCGAGTAATCATATTTCAATATTACAAGTGAGTAATAACTTGACGACGTCAACATTTTCACTTGAGTCACTTCCGGTTGTTCGGGATGGGGGAAACTCGACACTGTGATTGGTTATCATACGATGTTTGTCTTACATTTACTGTCATTCTGATTTCGGTTCATTACTGACAAAAAAACATATCGAACTGTCCGTCTCCGATTTTGATGAAACTTGGTGGATACATTAAGCAGGTGAAAATAAAGGAGACGTATTTTTTTATAGCTGCCCAATCGCAAGTTTAGAGGGTGAAATGATCCCTTGAAGTTTCAACAGAAAAATGCTATCTCGAAAATTATCATAGATATGTAAGAATATTATTAGAAAAATAGTGTCAAGAACGAGAACAACATTTTACGTTAAATTTGCACCTTTTCTACATTTTCAAGATAAAGGCACCATGATATTTTAATACTACTGCGTGTTTTAACAACAAAAATATACCTCCTCGGTTTCTATTGTCAACAAGAAAGCCTGTTTTTACAGTCTCTCAATTTAGTCAATCGTTTGAACCTATTTTAACACATTCGCGACCGCTGATGTGAATTCACGTCTTTTCAAGTTCTATTCCTGGTTGCCTCTGACGCGAATTCACGTCATTTTAAATTCTATTCCTGATTGCTACTGACGTGAATTCACGTCCTGCAATTTAACAACACATAATTGCAACATTAACATTTAAAAACAAATTTTATCATTTTTATCCTTGCTTTAACGATACAAGTTTGCGACAACCAGCTTCAGAATTTCATTATTTTCGCCGGTACTCGGTATCAGAAATGGAAAAAATTTGCCGATCGCGAATGTGTAAGATTCATAAGCATTCTCATAGCAACACTCAATTGAATTATTTCTTCGACAAGAAACAAATGAGTAACAAATGGTTATAAATTTTGTAAAGTAAATGTAAACTTCACCTAAAAATTATTCAGCACAGAATGTCTCATACGTAGATAGGCAATTACATAAGTACGGAAGATAACACGTAAGACGAGAAGCAACCCAGTTGAAACACGTACCTCCTTTATTGCCGTAATTATTAGTGTATTTTCCCTTCCCTTTCGTGTGGTTCATTCATGAATTGTTTCTTCGTGGGTGGACTATATAAACGTGTTTATTTCTGTTCCTCATTCTTCTGTGCCCCGCAGAAGCTCTCCTGTAAACATCGTGCATAATGTTCTGATGATTTTTTCTGGTGAATTGTGTTCAAAAGTGTTAAAAAGAGTGTCTCCCTTGGGTTTCATATTTTGGACTCTTATTAGATTTCAGTTTCATTGAGTTTTCTCGGTTACTTTTCCAAAGAATGCGTCGGTTTTCCACGATTTGGATAAGTACGTCCTTGGTGCTCCTGATATTGTTCATCGGTCAAACAGTTGGCCTGTATGAAACACCGCCTCACATCATCGTATTTATGGCTGACGATTTGGTAAGATCGTAATATATTTTTGTAGAAAATATAAATGTTGACTCCATTATGTTTATGATGTATTATAAATTGTTTGTAAATTATATCATTTACCGATGGCATATACACTACCGTTCATAAGTATTGGATCATTTGGTGGAATCGTTTGGTCGAAAAGTTTATATCAAGGTTATAATGTAAATACCTCTAAGTAGAATGAATATAAATTTATACGATTGACATAAAAGCGTTATCCTTATACGACTGTAACAGAGAAATAATGTAAAAGTTACGTAGAAATGTTTTATTTTACACATATTTTGTATATTTTAGATAAACTGAAGGTGGTCAAATACTTATGGACGGTAGTGTACATGTGACATACATATTTTATTTAAAGCACTTACATATTGGAAAGTTTCATGTAAATTTTTAATATGAAATGCAAATTGCTGTAAACTTGAAATAAAAACGATATAAAGTGCGTGAACTTAACAATATTACTTTCTTTTTTTAAAACGAGCTGACTTCTAGTTGGAAATTTGTAATTTATTATATATGTAACAACGATCCAAAGCCGAATAAAGACTATGAGTAGAAAGAAAAATTCATAAGACTCGCATCTACAATGTGAAGTACAATCGTTTCTGTATCACTTATGCTTACCTACTTTGCTTAATTCGCTACGATTAATCTGTAGTATGAAAGCGTTTTGAATTAAAATGTCCTTAGTTAAGGCAATTATCGTAGCTCGAAAATTACCTACGCCCCCGTACCTAACAAGGATGCTAGTTCTTGTGACTCATCGCAACCGCAAAATAAAAATGCCCCTCTTCTCCACCATGACATATCAATTACTACTATTATGTCTTCATATTTTATTACATAATCGTCTGTTATCTCGTGCATATACGAATAAACATAATCTTCTCTGAAAATGTACCAATTTTGACATGTACACTACCGCTCATAAGTATCCGGACACTGATTTTGTCAACTTGATAAATTTCTAGCGATGGTACATAAATATTACTAAAACATGTAACTTAATAACAATTTAATGACTCAAAGTAATATCTACTACCTTCTTAACGAATCGACACATTGTAAATTGAAATTATCCATTAAGATAAATTTTCCAATAGCGTGTTAAGATGAGATACACAATTCGTAAAAAGATACTGCTTGAATTAACCACGTTAGTAGAACATCATTATTTAATCCATAGCTTAGCAATTAAATAATCTAAATACAAAGAATTTTTCAAATAATAAAACAGTTCCGTAAGGTTTGACACTTATAGATTCTAAAGTCATTTTGATTGCATGTTAGCTCAGTACTTTATTCGCAATATTCAATTTTATCCTACCATAATATTCTGCTACACATAACTGTAACGATAACAATTAAATAACAAAATCATAAATTACATTCTGTAAAAAATAAGCAAGCGTCCGGATACTTTTGAGCGGTAGTATAGGTTACCAGGAAACTTAAAATAAATTCGTATATTATAACTATTCAAAGTACTTTTTGTCGCGTTTTATACATTTTGTCACATGTCTAAACTGGACATCAAAAATTTATTCCTATTATTGCTTATCTACGACAGTACGTACTTCATACTTAATTAATCTTCGTTTAGAAAATGGTATCCATTTAACTAATTTTTAATACATAGAAATAGTATTAATTATGTAAGGTCTTATCTATATGGCGCTTCGTTAATGAATTTTATCAATGTTTTGAAAACAGTAGCATAATATGCACACGATATGTTGATGTATCTCGAAATAACCAGTAATTCATCACATCAAATTGCTGTAATTGTGTTTTTATAGTTTAGCATTTATCTTCTAATTAGGATTTATCTTCTGAACGTATTTTAGAGGAAACATGCATTTATGTTAATTTCTATACCTATAGAAACGTTTCAAACACTTTATGTATTGCTTTTAATACCAAGCTGAAAAATTAACTTTCCTTATGATAAAAGGATATATGACAAAAGGAATTACATCTGGTTTTGTGATGTTTGTGGTAGGGGTGGAACGATGTTGGCTTTCATGGATCGAATCAGATACCAACCCCTAACATTGACGCTCTCGGCTACAACGGGATTATATTAAACAGACATTATGTATTACCGTCGAGTACACCGTCCAGAGCAGCTTTCTTCACTGGACTTTATCCGATACGTATCGGTACGTATAACTGAAAATTTAGTGGATAGAGAAAGTATTTGCAAACTATCTCTTTTTATGTTTAAATTTAGTATAACGTACAAATTAGTTAGTACGGCCGAGTTTATTAAATGTTTGTCATATAAAAGTATTCGATTAAAAAAAAAAGTTAATTAATGGAACATTTCACTCAAAAACGTAGATGTATGTGAATGTTTCTTATATTTTTCAATAAATTTTTAATACAGTAAATTATTCCGTTAAAAAAGTAAGATAATCACTGCTGTAATTTGAGTTTTTCCTAAATGTCCAACTTATAATGACAGTTACTGCACGAAGATCTAATTATTTTACGTCATTTGCTGAAATATCGCGTTATTGTCGTTCTTACCACCAACTTTAATTACACTTAACTCTTTCAGTATTAGGATTGTAGGAAATAATAGCATATAAAAGATTCATGTTTTCTTTATTGCAATTTTTTAAATTAGTGTAACTAAATATTTTTTAATATAATATTTTATTCAACAAGTTATAAAAATATTGCCGTAACTATTTATAAAATTATGTATAACAGTAAGATAGAGTTATTTAACACCCTGTCTTATACATAATAAAGAGATGAAAAAGGTACCAATACATTTTGAGAAAAAATAATTAAGTTTCTTTGGTATGGTTCAATAAACTTTATATCTTACCTTCTAGAAGCTTTTTCTTCATTTTTATTAAAATTATAGACTGACACTTTATTCATGTGTTTGAGATGTAAAATTTTATTTTTTATTTCAAAAAATTTCAATAAAATTTATGTTGCAAATTTTGTTTAAGTTAGAAAGTTTTTAACGATGGAGATCTATATTTTATTTCTTTTTTTGTATATAAACTTCATAAACTTTATACTCATAAGCTAAATATTATGTAAGAAATTAATTAATTTATATGATTTTTTACTCAATACTCTTAGTACGTAATATTTTGCAAATACGCTTGCTCAAAACAATACATTTAATAGTTTGTAACTATTGGTTTGATTAGGTATGCAAGGAGATGGAATTCGCGGTGGCGAACCACGTGGTCTTCCATTGGATATAAAAATCTTGCCGGAACATTTACGAGGCTTAGGATACACTACTAAATTAATTGGAAAATGGCACATGGGATATCATACACCCCAGTACACACCATTGCACAGAGGCTTCGATTCGTTCCTTGGATTTTACAACAGCCATATTTCTTATTATGATTACATATATTCCAATCAGGTAAAACGAATAATATTATTGTGAGAATGGAATCGTGAGCCGGGAATGAATGTTTAATCTGGTAATAGATATGTGAACGAAGAGTATTTAGGCCCTAGCGATAGAGATGTGAAAGAAGAGTGTTTGCAACAGCATGATAGATGTGAGAATGAAGAGTACTTGGGATCGAGAAATAGAAGTGCAAAAGAAGAGTGTTTGGACCCAGTGAACGAGATCACCGTGTGACCTAAGATTTTCAAAGAATGCCTGGACGCAGTGAGAGAGTTTAAAGGATGAAAAGAGAGAGAATGTTAGAATATATGGTTACGGAAAATGTGCGTGGGGGAGAGTCGAGGATTGAGAGTCGGAGAATAAGCCTGAAAGAGAATCGAGAGAATGCATGAAACATTATAGAGTTAAAGAGTATAGAATAAGTATTAAAGACAATTATATTATATTTTATATTAAAGACAAAGTTTTGGGAGGACCGCGTGTTCGAATAAACAAGCGAAGCCCGACTTCCGCTGGCAAGTCGGGCACGAGGCGAATCTTTTACGAACCGCCGAGCGCGAACGTTGTAAGATCATTTTACGCCATAGTTTTTTTAATATATCCACATCCTGACCCACCCTTAGTCCACTACAGTATGAGTGTATTTCTGAATACTGACTTTTTATTTAAGCAGATATCTTTTTAATATAAATTGGAATGCCGAATAAAGTAATTATAATTCTGTACAAAATTTGATTTGCACATTTTCAGAATATGAGCGGATATGATATGCATCGTGGGGACGATCCAGCTCATGGAATCACTCGCGAATACGCAACAGATCTATTTAGCGAAGAAGCAATCAGGATTATCGAGAGTCATGAACTTACCAGACCTCTTTACCTTCAAATTTCGCATCTTGCTGTTCATGCTCCTTTGGAGCAACCTGCAGATGAGTACAACGACAGGGAGTTCATGCAAATTCGTGAGCCAAATCGTCGCAAATACGCAAGTATGTAGATGAAAAATTATAAAAGTTTATGTATATTGATTATTTTATATTTTTAAATTGATTGTACGAAAGAAGCCATAAATTTAAGTTCCATATAAGTAAGAACAGTTTTCAAAGCATGATGATGTTGGAATCCTCGGATGTAGCTCCAACACTTTGTTCGTGACACAAGAATATTTACTGTCGACGTCCGCAAAGGATAGTACAAAAAGCTCTGCTCTATTGGCGCGCATCGACTTATAACCGAAAAATCCGCGTAGAGAGGGTAGTGGTGGCCCTTAGTTTTGGGGTTGAGTCACACGAACTTTTACCTTGTTTTGGAGTTCGGAATGACTAACGACAGAATCTTTGTTTGTGCGTCGCAGCGTCGACCGTGATTGGCGATGAATAAACGACGCGGTGTAATCCAACCGAATTGTTGAATCCCCTTCGTATGTGTTTTAAGTGGACTGTATCTCAGGTTTTTCCTCAGGGCTCGCGATACGTAGTTCTGGGTCTCTACGTAGACGCGAGATGGGATTCACGATCCCAAGGTACCCGAGTTTGGCGTCCGCCAAGAGGCAAAGGTCTGCAGGTTCGGCTCTTCGGGGTCGTTCCTCGCTGAACCGATCCTCTTGGTCAGAACGTAGTGCTTGCGTGCACTTGCGAGTCCGCGTCCCCGAGGTGCCCCGTGGATGCGGCTGGGGACCCCTGGAGGAGTCTCTCCTTCATGGGCCCCCCCGTAACGACAGGACTCGTCCGCAGGAAACGCTCTGCGGCGTTGCTGGATTTTTCCATCGCCCCTGTCGGGGCAGTCGGGTGCGCTGGATTGTAGATGCAATTGCTGGGTCTTCGGGCCGGACGGTATAAGCGAAAGCTTGGGTACGTCTCACTGGAAACAGGGCAGCCACACTAATTGTATCTCAGGTTTTGTTTCCTTGTCGATATACAAGTATCTATATGTGCAACGGTGTTTCGCGTTGTCTTGTGTCGAATCTACAGGGGGTAAGACCGAAGTGTCTTACCCTGTAGTCTATAGCCAAAATGTATCGAAATGTCTATCAAAGTCTAGTGTCTCAAAATGTCTAAAGTCTACGAATGTATCAAAATGTCTCAAAGTCTAGTGTCTACCAAAAATCTCCAAATGTCTCAAAGTGTCTACTAAATGTCTGTCGGGGCGCGGTTTGCACCTCGCTATATAGACACAGTTCCTCCCTTCCAGTACGCCCTTGGCGTGCTAATTTCTGGAAGGGGAACTGTGTCCATCTTCCGGGGTAGGTAGGCCGCGAGTTGGCAACAAGACCGTCTTCTGGTCGCCACGTGGTCCTTCAGGTTGGCGAAACAGTTTCGGTCGCGCCAATCTACCCCCTTGGTATTTCCCGGTTTATCACATGGCACCGCTACTTGGGCCCAAAACTTGCACGTGCCATCGATAGTCTGCAAGCCAGATGGCACCCAAGAATTAGCTGCCTCTAGCCTACCATGTCATAAACCGTGATGGTTTGCTTTAGGCTCCTTGCTAATTTATTCGGAGCCGTTTAGGACCGAACAATCTTGGTTATCTGTTTGACATGATTCGGCGTGTATACGTAGGTTGGTCATCCAACAATGATATTCTGGTCTTAACACTTTATCGATCGCTAGCCGATTAACCAGCCTTTCGATTGCCAACGTTTATTTGCTTATTTCGATCAGAAAGTTGGTTCATCGTTTTTCTTTCGTTCAATTTTTAATTATATTTTACGTTCATTTGTTAGTAACTGTACAATAAGCTTTCCTTATCTTTATGAATTAAAAAAATTTTGAACGAGCCGGTACTGGCGATGAACCCGCGGCGAAATGTTCCGGCGTTAGTGAGTGGCAATCTCAATCATGAGTGGTAGATAAAGTGTTAAGTTATGAAACTGAGTTTATTTTCATCGTCAGAACATAAAATTCACATGACACGCACAATCGAAAAGCTTTCTACGATTTTATCGATAATTTGTAACTTTATAGTAAAAGTATATACAATTTACTACAATGTTGAAATCTGATTTTCAACGCGTAGTAATATTAAACATTAAGTCTCTGAGCACGGTAATACATAAATGTATACAGAAACTAGATATGTATACCTATGTATACTAAATATCTATAAACCTTCTAATATATTGTACATACTGCCGTTGATCTATTTTAACATTTGTTTTAAAAAATCTTTTACATGTTGCAGTCACATAGGGTAAGTCCGGAATAGTTCAACCACTTTTTGGAGAAAGACCATTGTATTGTTGGTTTCTTCTATTTTTGTTGTTTTGGGCAAATTGAAGCAGCGGATAAATAGTTTAGAATACGTACATATAAATCATAGTTCACGACATATTGAAATATTAATTTTTTTCTTTAATCAAGAAATACCAACATTGCAAGTGGACGGTCTCACCCGCACGTTCGGGTTAGAGCGTCCACCTATTACGGGTCGATCTGATTTTGAAAAGTACCACAAATTGTAGCTTATACAAAATATAATACAAGAGAAAATTAGTTGATATGTTGCGCACTCTAAAAATTTTCGACATAAATCACAAATGTTCTCATGCTTAAAGCATCCATCGTGAAACAACATCCACACCTTACAAATTTAACCAAATCCTCGTTTGAAGAAGTTTCGAAACAGTTTTTTTTTAGTTTTACTTTCGAGTATGCTCAAAATTTTAAATGTAATTTATAATATACAGGGTGTCCCAAAAGGTCTCTAGGTCTCTTCAAGGGGTGATTCCTGAGGGGTTAGTGTCTTTCGCTAATAAACTCATTAACAAAGCGGAATTTGACATTTTCGCAAAGGAAAAAATCGTTTAGAATCATCTCAAGAATATCCCCTTAAAGGGACTTATAGACCTTTTGGGACACCCTGTATATACGATTTTGTGACTATTGTCAGTACGAGAATAATAAGATGATTTATTTGTTTTATTTTGAAATATTAACCCTCTATAGCCCGAATTTTGTTTGCTTATCGGAGAAAGAATTACGATTGATTACAGTTTTTCACTTTGATTTGAAAATATTTAAACTAATAATTACTGTAGATGGATCGTGGTGTCACTACAGTAATACAGTAATAAAATTTAATAGCGCAGTGATAACTAAACAAAATTAATTTTTTAAAATATAGATACCTCAGTTTGTAACTTTTAAGTCTCACGGTCCCATAGAGGGTTTAAAGATGGCTCGTTTGTTTCTTCTAATATACTGAAAATGGGACTTAATTATGAACCATGGCGGCTCGTGGCTTGGAATTGTAGAGATGCTATAACTTTTTAAATGTACATACACGCTGTAAATACAATGTATACGTGTTTGGATAAAATATCAAAATTATTATGAATATTAAAAGAAGGATTAAACATGAAAAAATATTGCTTTGCATATAAATATTAGTGAAAGTACGTATTGGAGTATGAGTTCTTATAAATGAAATAAAATAGTTTTACTATCTATATCTTTATTTTACGGTTCGGAATGAAACGTCCGTATTCGAGGAAATTTTACTACGAACTGACCTGGACACCCAAAAGAAAAACTGTCGTCCACTTATACCTAGGAACGGTTATATTTTAAATGCCCAATCTTTCTGACTTTCACAGAACACATCTAGCAGTCTTATTATCTTTGCTTATACAAAGACATTTCTTAGAACAGTGAATCTCATCTTTGCTTTCAAGCGATATTGTATTTTTACTATTCTTAGTAATGTTTAATGTGTCGTTTAGCGGGGTCATCGATTTATGGTTTTGAATACGGTCTTAATAAATACGTCTTTAACGGAAATATATACCTAGGAACGGTTATATTTCAAGTGTCCAGACTTTCTGACTTTCATAGGATAAATCTAGCAGTCCTATTATCTTTGCTAATATTATCTTGGTTTATACTATTATAGAACAGTGATGCTCATTTTTGGTTTCAACAGTGCGCGACGGACAGTGCTACATTACGCTAATACCTCCGAACACATAGCAACATCTTTTTAAGTGATACAACATGAATTTTTATTATTTTTTATGCAAAATAAAAGAATTGTATATAACTGTTGATAATAAAATAAAAATTATAAGCAAATATAAATAAATTAGTGAGTATAAATAATAAATATATAGAGAAAAATTGTAATTGTAAATTCATTTATAAACATTGATAAATATGGTTTTATAACCTAGAGTTATGTAATTTAGTAATAATTCCATAATGGTAGGTAATTGTAAAATAAAATTTAAATGAAAAATACATAAACAGTTTATCTGCCCTAAGAGAGATATTACGATCCTAGTCTCTGTCTGTATTTGTACACTTTACGATCTCATAATTCACGCGTAACTCTAATTGAATGTGCTTGTTTTATTTCAGGAATGGTGTCGAGATTAGACGAATCGGTCGGTCGCATAATGCACGCGTTAGGCGACAAAGGAATGCTTAGGGACTCCCTAATTTTGTTTCTCACCGATAACGGAGCAGCATCGGTTGGTAGATACAGAAATTGGGGTTCAAACTATCCTTTAAGAGGGGTAAGATTATGTTATTAAGCCGGTACTTTTGTCCACTTAAAAATAAACTAACATACCTAATTATACGAAGCGTTCATTTAGTTAAATCGTCCGCTTAATCAGACTAAAGTGAACAAACAAAAATTATCAGTATACTTTCAGCTTGAAATAAATTTCGCATTTTTAAAGTCGTTTTGGTTGATTGTGC
>SMSQ01018504.1:9654-25267 GCA_019453375.1 Ctenoplectra terminalis
CTTTTTTTTTTTTTTTCTTATTTTTTCTTAAGTAAAGATAGAGTTGGTTTCTGGTAATGTTCGGTTAGCGTGCTTGAACCGGGAATGGGAATAGTTGGAATAGTAATTGCATTTGGTTTCTGGTATGAGTAGAAGCAAATAAGCTTATTGTAATTTTTGTAATAGCGCTCTATAATTTTTGTGATCGTAGTGATTACAAGAGAGGCTTTAGAGGATGAAACAGTTATACAGGGTGCTCGGTAACTGGTGGTGCAAGCGAAAAGGGGGTGATTCTACGTGAAAAAATAAGTGGAAAATATGGGACAAAAATTTTTCGTTCGAGGCTTTGTTTTCGAGAAAATCGATTTTGAATTTTCGCTTAGTACACGTGCACTTAAAAATAAAAATGTATGTAAATAAATTGCAAAATCTTATTGGAGAAATGAATTATTTCTAAATGATTGCCAGATATTTGGTTATTTCAAATGTTAGGTTGGAAACTATGAAACGGGCGTTTTTTGTTTGTTCTGTGTTCAGCTGTGTTCAATTTTTTGACTTTATTTATTGCACGCAAATGTTTTAACACAGCTGTACGACTAGTTGCTAGTTTAGACCCAAGTGTTCGACTAGTTGTGCGTGGATCGGATTCCACGGTCGTCCTTAATTTCTCGTTATCAATATGGGCCGGTGGTCTTCCTCGAGGCTCGTTCACGATACTCGAATTGCCAGAACCAAATTTTTCGAANATTAGAACTACCGAATAAGTCAAAATGACTTGTTCATAATTTCTTGTAGAAATTTTAGAAATTTACAATAATGAATTTTTGAGGATTTTCCGCAATTTTTTGTAAAAAATATGCATAAAGAATTGTTACCCTTATTATAGGTATTTTTCGAAATACCTATCATTTTGATTTCTTTGGTACAAATAACTCTACTTTAATCGCCGGTAGTTCTAGTGTTAAACTCGTACAAGAAGAGTAGATGTAAATCGTGTTTTGTTTCTATCTGGTTTAGGATAAAAATAAAATAAAAATGGGATACAAACGCGAAGAAATGTTACAAAATGAGTAAGAAGAATACCTTTAAGCTTCATAAATAAAAATATCGAGCGCACGTTACGATGTATCTCTCTCAGTCGCAGCTGAACACGGAGTAAACAAAAAACGCCTGTTTCATAGTTTCCAACCTAATAATAATGCAAGACAACGAAGAATAGTTTTTCGCGTAGAATAAACATATTTATTATTGTAAATCATTTTTAATTTAGTCAAATAACTAATATCTAAATTTCAAATAAATTAACAAACATTAATTGTTATCGCTTAACACGTTGACTGCCACGCCAAAATCACATGTTTTGCTGAGGACGCCATGGCTCAGGACGCCACACCGGTAAATAGAAGATTCGACAAAAATTAATTTCTTTTTTGATCTTCTAATAAAAATTTTTAATCGTCGAATAGTGCACGCTTTATTTCAAAGTATTCTCTAATAGCGATGATGATGTTCAAAATTCGCCATGGCTCAGGACGCCAAATCGGTAAATAGAAGATTTGATAAAAATTAATTTCATTTTTGATCTTCTAATAAAAATTTTTAATCGTTGAATAATGCACGCTTTATTTCAAAGTATTCTCTAATAGCGATGATGATGTTCAAAATTCATTAACTATCAATCTTCATTTAATTTTTACAAGTATAAACATTTGAAGCACTCTGGTCACCGATGACCACCGTGGCGCTACAGGAGAAACAATCTCCGGTCACATATGACCACTGTGGCAGTCAACGTGTTAAATAAAAGATAAATATTGTATAAGAATAAATATTCTAACAGGAACTAAGATAAAGTAACAGAGCAAATAAAATAAAAATTTTATCTGAATGATTATTTTAATAAATATTTATTTCGATAGCGCGCAGACCTGATTTACACATATCTAGAACTATAAAACAAATTCAATTGCATGTACGATTTCGATTGCTTGCAGATAAGTCATAATGAAAGAGATTAATTTATCTTGTGTTATTTGTTCCATAATTAAGTTCAATTAAGAACTGAATGGAAGACGTACAAACCCTACGTTTTTAAATGTAAAATATATCCTAAAATATTCTTTCTTATTGATTAAATTATGTTTCATTCTTTCAAGTTCAGTATAATACAAAATATTTCAATTTACAAAAATTAAAAATTACGATTATACAGTACAAAAAGTGAAAGTTAATTTTTTATTAGAATTATGATTTTCACTTTTGTAAGTTCTTCAGTGATCTTTTCAGTAAATAAATTTAATTACAGATCAAATTTAAACGAAAATTAATTAACTAAATAAATTACACATTTCTATTAACTATATTTGGAATATTCTTAAGCGATCTGAGCATGATGTAATGGTATTTTACTTCGTCATGGACAAAATTACAAAATCATGACATCAATACAAAATGCTGACTGATAATTAAGCCATTCTCCATATTTGATACGAAGAATTCAAAAAAAAAAAAAAAGAAATAGACAGACACTAGAATATGTAAATAGTTTGTTATTTCTTTACACCTGGCTGCTTCTGAGATATTCATTCTTCTATATCTACAGTATCAAGGATCTCATAATGTGTGCGAAAAGATACTTACGCAACATTCTCATATTTAGCTTTTATTTAAACTTTAAAAATATGCGAAGTTTACCGTATTCTTATACTTATATTTATTTTTTAACTATTTACAATAATTTAATACAAAAATTTGAGTAAAATTTTTTATACTTATGTATATTAATTAACCAATTGTTAATCATCGATAATTTACGACTATCATTTTTTCAAGAGAGAAGAAAAGATGTTTTATTAAAAGAAAAGGTTTTTACATTTTTTGAGTAGAATTTTTAATGTAAATAATGTTAGAAAAATCTATACAAATTTAATGATAACTTAATAATAATAAAAACTTAATAATATTAAAAACTTAATAATAATAAAAACTTAAAAATAATATTAAAAACTTAATAATAATAAAAACTTAATAATATTAAAAACTTAATAATATTTAAAACACTTAATAATATTAAAAATAAAAAAAAATAAGGGTTTTTAGTCTATTACTTACATTTTTCAAATATTTATTTCACTTTCAAATTCAATCTCATATTTTTAAGTTTAAAATATCAATGACAACGACTTTATTGCTTTGGATTTACTTACAGTTGTTCTGCAATATTTAAACCAGGAACATACCATGATTTCACTAACAAAAGTCAATGGAAATTGGTCTTTTTAATTAAAAAGAAAAAAAAAAGAAAACACGTTTAAAACATTGCACCCTACAAATTTTGAACTATTAAAAACTAATCAATTTTACGTAGAGTTCACCACGCTTAAATTAACACAAACGATTTAAAAATCGTACAATAAATACCTTGTATACTTTCACGTACACTACCAGCAAAAAGTTTCGAATCACTTTTCGTTTTGTTACTTATATCAAATCTTCCGATAAATTTCTTATCAATTCGAAATTAATATCGTAGGTATTACCGACTTCCTGTACTTTTATATATTTTTCACCGAAAAGTTTTCTATAATATTTTTAAATTCTCTTTCTTTTTTTTCCAATTCTTGCATTCTTTATTTTTCCTAACGATTTAAAACTTTTAATCGATAGTGCATTTTCGATAAAAGAATCTCACCATCACGTTTCATTTTACAACCTACATGACTTTCCCGTACCTCTTACCTATTCTCAATCGTAAATCGAAACGAAGACATTCCGGTGTACACACAGTGCCGGACACAATTGTGAGGTCATTACGTGTTTAGAATTATTTTGATCGATAAATAACTTTTGAAGATAAAATTTTTAAACATTTATTAGGCAATATATCTGCATTGTTCATAGTATTACATTATGATCTGAAATTTTACAAGATTTCTAAGCGTCACAACTTCTTCTTCAACTTTGTCACAAATTCCAATTATTTCTCAGTACTTAGCGTCCATTTTTTTTATATTATAAATATAATTCCATTATAATTTAAGACTGTAAACAACAATAATACGATACCTAATAAATATTTACAAATTTGTATCTTTAGTAGTTATTTATTCAAAAAATAATTATAAATATCTAATGAGCCCACAATTTTATCCAGCACTGTAAATCACGCTTCTTCTTTGTCGCACTCTCTACTTTACACTTGCTACACTTTCTTCACTTCCCCTGCACACGATACCACGTTAAAAAAAAAAAGAAAAAAAGAAAAAAAAAAATTATATTAAGTTGTCCCGAAAGTTCCTTCTGTTATCTTCACGCAATGCTTTCGTCTAGGAATGTTTAAATAAACATTCAGCCTTATTTGTCAAACGAGAGATGGAGCGAAAAAATAGCGCAAAATGAATCCTGTATAAAATAATAATATATCGTAAAACATAAAATATTGTGTATTCATTGCTTATTAATAAAACGAAAGAAGCTTTTGGGACAACCTAATATAATAGAAAGATACAAACGGCAACGTTTCTAACACACAAACTTAAATTATTTTAACAACATACCAAAATTAAGAAATTATACTAGTAAAGGTACAAACTACAACATTTCTAGCACAAAATTTAAATTATTTCAACAAAATACCGAAATTAAGTAATTATAATAAAAAAATACAAACGACAAGATTTCTAGTACAAAATTTAAATTATATTAACAACATACCGAAATTAAGAAATTATACTAGTAAAGGTACAAACGACAACATTTCTAGCACAAACTTAAATTATTTCAACAACATACCGAAATTAAGAAATTATTTCTTAATTTTTTATTTCTAAATCATTTCTATAACAACTCTTTCAACTACGCGCAATTTGTGTTATTTTCTCTTCTTCTTTTACAGCTGTACTTACAATTAAGGATGACATGGAAGGGTAGCAGGTTGCTGAAACACTTCCTACAACTTCTGTGTCTACTTATGGCCTGGTTCACGGCATTGTCACGAGTTTCTGATTACAAACATCATTGGAGCGATGTTCTGGCCGGTTCGACCCTTGGTACCATCGTGGCACTAGTCGTGGTGAGCATTATTCTCTTTAACCATTCTATTGTGCGATCATAAATTACGTACGATCATGAATATGAAATATGCGATGTACCGAGTTCCAACTTTTACGACCTCCGGTTTGGCCGCCTTTTGTTGGAGAAAACTAATCAAAAATACCGATACCGCATAAATGATCATCTTTTTTTTTTTATAGAAAATGAACGTTGATATTCGTGTTGGATTATTTGGATTAAGTTAGAGCTGGTGAAATAGATTAGAAACAGTAATTTACAGATAAGTGTGGTGAGTAATAGTGATTGGTATTTCATCATTTGTTTTACGATTTGTGACGAGCTTTCAAGTGAATTGATTCACTTCAGACAGTGAATTGCAGAGATTTTAAATGAAATTATTAATAAATATTAGTTCCTAGATTCCGGGCTAAAGTAAAATACTCTGATCAGTTACAATTTTTTTTTTTTTTATTATTATAAGCATAGAATATTCTACTTACAGAAGGTTAAATTAATGTACACGGTGTGACAAATATAGAAAAATTGTTTTTTTTAACTCTTTTTATTTATTTATTTATTTATTAAATGAGACATGGAGACTAATTATTTAACGTGCTAATTTTTCTGGGGGTGCTTCTAAGCGAGCAGATTACTTTTATTACGATATATTAATTTTTCTTTATTTAGATAAATCTCATCGAACTTAAAATAATATTTCATTGAAACATTTTTTTTTTATTCTGCATAATTAAAGAGTTATATGGATAATGATAATTTTTCTCAAGAAAAACTTGGGATCAACGTCGAAAAATATTAACATAAACGTATTCTGGATTGAGAATCATTTTATTAACCCTTTCGCTACGAAAGACATATACAGTACTGTGAAAAAGTCTTAGACCACCTGCCAAAAAAAATATTTTCCTATCTTAGAAACGAATTTAAGATGGATTAATATTATCTTTATTTTGACGTTATTTCTTTCCGTTTTTTTAAGAATTAAATTCACGAGGTGTTAATTAGATTGAGAAATATTGATTAATTTAAAACAATCAATATTTTGTGTATTCTCTTTTTACTTTCGCTACACGACAGTTTTTTTCTTTTTTCTTTTTTTAGATAATTGTTGAAAAAATTTTAAGAAACTCACTTTGCATTTCCTGCCATTCCGTTATCGACAATTTAAGAAGCTGATTTTTTCCTTTTCGGCTTTCTTCGTATGTTTCCTTTATACTTTGCATACGCGTTCCATAATATTTTAATCAAGGCTCTGCTTGTTAAAGAATTTTTAAAACATATTTTCACCGGATAAAATTATGCATGACCAACACAAGAAAGGCGATATGGAAAAATTTGAATTTAACAGTGTTAAGAAATGCTTCTCTAAAATATGTTTAATTACGGTTACAAGATCAATAATGTAGATGGTCTAAGACTTTTTGATTTTCTATAGCACTGAATTATTTTTATTTTCATTTACACGTGTTATATCATAATTCAATATACAATGTACCTACATTTTAATATCCATATTTGTGTTATGTTAATAAAAACTGTATTGATCTGTGTACGAATAACACTTTCGGTCTTTAGAGCACCGTAGCGAAAGGGTTAAACGTTCAGAATGGTGTCTTTGGATATCTAAAGACTTATTAAATCCTTCACGAATATCGTTTTAAATATTTAATAATATTACTGACATAAAATTATCGATGCAAAACAAGCACAAAATGTGGTAAATATTTACAGAAACGGAACAACCCTTAAGTTCGATAATTTTTTAATATATCCTCAAGATCACCCTAAGCAGCGTTTTGATGGTTTTAACGAGGGGGATATGCATATAGTAGATTAAACGCATCGACTTCACCACTCTCCCTATTTCCTGATCCCAAAAAAATCTAACCTAACCCAAACTCATTTCTAATTAAATTAAAATTAGATTTAGGTTACGTTAGATTTTTTTCGAGGTGGTGAGCAGCTGCTGAGCCCATCACTCGCCCACGCTTTTACTTCATGATACATTTACTGTACATAAATAAAGACTTCTAACCACATTTTATTAACTAGGTGCAAATCGTATTAAATGCCAATGATGTCGGGAAAATTATGTTTCTTAGAATAAACCGTTTATGATATTAATTTTTTAATAATCGGTGACCTCAACTTAATGTCTTCACGATACTACTCAGGACAATGACCTTGACATCATTTCATTAATTATATGCAAATCGTATTAAATGCCAGTTGTGTCCAGAATATTATGTTCCTTCGAATAAACCGTTTACGATATTAATTTTTTAGTAATTGGCGACTCCAGTTAACGTCTTCACAATACTACTCAGGACAATGACGTTGAAAATACTTTATTAATTATATGCAAATCGTATTAAATGCCAATGGTGTTTAGAAAATTATGTTCCTTCGAATAATCCATTTACGATATTAATTTTTTAGTAAACGATGACCCCAACTAACGTCTTCACAATACTTTATTAATTATATGCAAATCGTATTAAATGCCAATGGTGTTTAGAAAATTATGTTCCTTCGAATAAACCGTTTACGATATTAATTTTTTAATAAACGACGACGTCAACTAATGTCTTCACAATACTTTATTAATTATATGCAAATTATATTAAAAGCCAATGATGTCTAGAAAATTATGTTCTTTCGGATAATCCGTTTACGATATTAACTTTCTAATAAACGGCGACCCCAATTAACATCTTCACAATACTACTCAGGACAATGACCTTGACAACACTTTATTAATTATATGCAAATTATATTAAAAGCCAATGATGTCTAGAAAATTATGTTCCTTCGGATAAACCATTTACGATATTAACTTTTTAATAATCGATGACTCCAGCTAACACCTGCACAATACTACTCAGGACAATAACCTTGACATCATTTCATTAATTATATGCGAATCGTATTAAATGCCAATTGTGTCTAGAAAATTATGTTCCTTCGTATAAACCATTTACAATATTAACTTTTTAATAATCGATGACTCCAACTTACATCTGCACAATACTACTCAGGACAATGACCTTGACAACATTTTATTAATTATATGCAAATCGTATTAAATGCCAATGATGTCTAGAAAATTATCACTTTATTATATGCAAATCATACTAAATGCCAATGATGTCTAGAAAATGATGTTCCCTCGAATAAACCGTTTACGATATTAATTTTTTAATAAACGACCCCAATTAACATCTTTGCAATACTACTCAGGACCTTGACAATATTTTATTAATTATATACAAATCGTATTAAATGCCAATGATGTCTAGAAAATTATGTTCCTTCGAATAAACCGTTTACGATATTAATTTTTTAATAAACGACCCCAATTAACGTCTTCGCAATACTACTCAGGACAATGACCGTAACATGTTACAAAATCATCAAAATCGGGTGTGGCTCCTTATAAACATTTACCCAAAGTAGAAACAAACTCTTTGATTCCCGTTACACACTTGTAATTCCATACGCATACACGAATAACGATTGATCACATTTCGAAATATCTTTTTTGTAGGCGCAGTACGTGGCGGACCTGTTCAAGGAGCGGACTCATTGCTTAATGGAAGAGAAGCATCGTGCAGCCGATTACGAAACAGGGGGCGGTACACAGGTGAATAATGGCACTACTAATCGCAACTGTTGACCTAACGAGCTAGCTCTTCGCTTGCTGACCACAACAAGGCCGTGACTGTCTTCTAGTTGTCTCTGGGAAGCTAGTCTGGTCTCGGGGAACAAAATCACACGCTGGTCGCCTGGAATCAAGCATCAAAAGCAAAACAAAAATACATGGTGTGCCAAGCTGGTGTCGCGAATTTTTTCGTTCGACAGCAAAACTGCCTTACACGCTGGGGACCGTTCATCCCGTGTCACCTTCTCAACGACTCTTCTAGACGTTGCTGATCCAACATCTTTCATCACGCACCATCACAATCATCGGCTGATTTCATGTTTGATTAGACTCCTTTGAAAAAAAAGAAAAAAAGAAAAAAAGAAAAATAATTCGATGCGACGAAAGGGACGTAAGAATTTACTTTCTCGTACGATGCTTCGCGACGAAGCTTTTTTTACCAGCGTATTTACGTTCGATCTAGCTTTGTGGTCAGTTTTATAAGATTTAATCGTTTATTTTTTGTTTCTTTTTTTTTTTTTTTGTTTAAACTTTTTTCCTGGTGGAAGGACCTTGATACGTAGCGAAGAGCGAATTATATGTATATTACTTGTGTCTTGTCGTTGCCTTAGCTTTGTCGTTAGGTCGAGAGACATTTATGTATCGATATGTCGTCGTTATCCCTTATTTCGTCCAAATTATTCATTCGATAAAGGTCTTTAATAGATCTTACTTTATTATTTTATGTACGTTTACCGGAGATGTCGATGTCTTCTTTTATTTTTTATTTTTTTCTTTTCTTTTGTAGCGGATTGTACGATAAGTAGAGAAATCGAAGCATGTATTTCGTGATGTAACGATGAGGGAGGATTATTAATTTTAGTGATTACCGTATCGTAGAAACGAGAATTGTACAGACAGAATCGTGTTTGTAGTTTCAGCGAAGCTGTATTTATTTCTTGTTGAGCGTTATTTATTTATAAAGCAACCGTAAGCAGCGAACAAATATTTTCCCGTTGCCCCCTAGAATAGAGGGTGTTGCTCGTTGCTTGCGTAAATATTTTCTAATTAGAAAGGAAAGGATACAAACGCGGTGTATATTCATTTTATTCTTGTACTATATTTTGGTAGATACTCTTGTTGGTATTTGGTGCTCTTGATCCTATTTACGCTAAAGTTGTTTAACTTTAAAAAAAAATGATGTATGTATGCTAAGAAACAATATTTTTTTTTTACCGTTTTTTTTTGTTTGCCTAATTAGTTTCAAATTAAAGAAAAAAAAATGTTTACGGATTATTTGTAGAGGTAGCAAAATTTTCAGTATTGACCATTTTTAATAAATATATATATATATGTACATATATATATATTATTAAATATTCACCAAGCAAACATCATTCGTTGCTTGTTGGACAAGTGGTACGTATACAATATGGTACGTATTTTTAGGTTTACAAGTTTATCATAGATCTTTCGAGTGTATAACTTCAATGTGATTTATGAATAATGATTTTGCACAATGTTATCGTAAGAATATATTTAAAAGAAAAATAAAAAAAGAAAGAAAGAAAGAAAGAAAAACAACTGTTCGTAAAAAGAGATCTCCGGTGGCATCGAGATTCACGTTTGTTTGAATCTTCTGTCGCCCATCAAGCAATGGAACCTTGTTATAATAGCAAATCTATGATACGATAATAAGTTGATGGTTCGTGGAAACGTTTGATGCAAAGTATTACAGTACACGGTCGTTAGTTGATGAAAGAAACGAACCAGTAAATAAATTAACGATAAAAATTAGCAAACTCTATCGAGTTATGTAATCCTATTTGAATTTATAACTATAGATTGTAATACCATTTCGAAATGTATACATTTCTAGATTACAGAGGATATAGATTGTTATATTGTACCATAGACACACGTGTTTATTGGACGAGAAAATGAAGAAAGAAAAGAAAAAAAAAAAAGAATTGTCCCTCTCGAATTGATTTTCTATTAAAACTTTTTACATAATTCGCACGGCGGACGTACTAGGTACGCGTGCTACGCGATTCTAAATCACCTTTGATATAATAATATACGTAGCTGATAATGCCTACTGTACGGTATGATTTACGTAGGTATAATACATACCTGTGTATGTATGGTGCTTTGAATTATTCTGTATACATACACGTAGGACAAAGATGTTCTACAATACGGCAGTGCTGTATTATCAACTGGAAGTATTTGTGTACCTGTGCACTGTTATAGTTAGGCTGCGGATGTTCGTGCAAATACGTACAGGTAGCCATCCTACAACACGGCATCTTATAACACGGTTTCGCTATAACACGATTCATAAAATGCAGGAACCCTCCTACAACACGGCATCTTATAACACAGTTTCGCTATAACACGATTCATAAATTGCAGGAACCCTCTTATAACACGGTTTGGCTCTAACACGATAAGAAAATTGCAAAAACCTTTGTACAACGGCTGTACTTCTATGGCAGCGGCGAGGCTTGCCGTCTTAACCGTTTTAGTGCCAGGAGTTTTTAAAAATCCGTGTCGGATTGTGCCACGAAGCGCTTCCTTCGTTCATCTGCGAGTAATGCCGATCGACGCGGACGCGCTGCTCTTTTTTTTAGTCGAAATATGCCGCCAGGCGCGCTCGCGCTTCGGATTGTTAGTCAATTTTTTAATCGTAACAGTTTCATCAGAAAAACAGCTAATTATGGAAGTTGTTTACGATTATTTGAAAGAAAATTTGTAATTGCGAGAGGAAACTCTGACAGACTCGCGACAAGATACATTCTGAACCGAGCGTAATCGAATTGACGATCGTGACCAAAAAAAGTGACACGGTTCACCATAGTACGCGAACAGCGCGATCGCGCTTCGTGGCACTAAAACGGTTAAAGATACAGTTTTGCGGAAAGTATTTCTTTTTATCTCCGTGGCCCGAAAACGAAAGTGTCTCACGCTTGTACATACGTTTATATTTTTAATAAAAATTAAGTTATTCGTGTAGAATTAAACAAAATATTTGTTTTTAATAAGTTTTCGAAACGCAACCCCCCTTTTTGTACTGGCTCTGGGTCTCATACAACACGGAATTTTCTAGGAACCAATCTACCGTGTTATAGGAGGGTTGCCTGTATATTATTTTTGCGCATCAATTAATTTTAACAGATAAACGTCAACAGTTAATTATTGATTTCTTAAATTTAATTAAATTACTCGTGATACACCGTGTTGCACAATTATAATGCATCGGAGCGTTGTATTTCTTTGTTATAAATAGATTGTTAATTTATTTTTGATAGATTGAAAGCTTAAGGTTTTTGTTTCAAACTTGACATTAGGAATGAAAATTGAGGAAAAGAAACGAATACTGTGAAAGTACATCTTAGAGTATAATGTGTAAAAATGTAAAAATGTCAATTATAGGGAAACCCGTTGAATATTCGGTACGAGGAGGATCAGAATGATCGCAATGCTAAATTTAAGATGGTAACATTGTAAACTGATACAGTAGAACTTCATTTATCTCAATTCTAATTGTTGAAACGAAATTTTTAATCGATGCCTAATTTATTAAACTTCCGTTGAACTTTTAGTATCTGAACTACAGTTTAGCATCACTCCAATTGTATAAACTCTTGTAATTTTGCTAACATTAATAGTCAAAAGAATGAGCTGGAATGTACAGTAACTTTTATTGATATTTAAGCATCATGGTTTGGGATTGTATGCTATCGAAAATAATTGGTGTACTTGGTGTGCTGAATTTTACAAATTAAATTTTGGACAAAACTAATCATTTGGACATTTTAAAACAAACTTTAAGAAAAAGTGGCACTGCAATCGAGGTCAGATTAAGTTTTTATGGCGCTCGAGACTATCTTGAAGAGGATGTCCATTGAACGGGCAACTAAAATGCTTTTCGGGACCTCTTAAAGCGTAGAACACTGGACTTAAAGTGTAGCCGCTTCTAATTCCGTATCTGACTATAACGAAGATGGAAAACATTTTCAAATTTTATCAAAAACACAAGGCCAGGATAGTTCAAGAATATCTACTATATTATTCCTCTCTCTTTCTCACAATCACTGAATTTAAATCCGATAATTGATTTATAAAATCACTCAGACCAAGAATGAGCAATCTGTGGGCCTCCACACTTTCTCGTACGGCCCTTCAAAGATTTGGCAAAGAAGCAATGCCAAATTTCTCATTAAATAGTTTTTTCTGATGGAAAACATTTTCAAATTTTATCAAAAACACAAGGCTAGAATAGTTTAAGAATATCTACTATATTATTCCCCTCTCTTTCTCACTATCACCAAATTTAAATCCCATAATCAACTTATAGAATCTTAAACTTATAGAATAAACTTATAGAAAACTTATAGAATGATGGAAAAAAATCTTAAACTTATAGAATAAACTTATAGAATCTTAAACTTATAGAAAACTTATAGAATGATGGAAAACATTTTGAAATTTTATCAAGAACACAAGGCTAGGATAGTTCAAGAATATCTGCTATATTATTCCCCTCTCTTTCTCACAATCACCAAATTTAAATCCCATAATCAACTTATAGAATCTTAAACTTATAGAATAAACTTATAGAAAACTTATAGAATGATGGAAGAAAATCTTAAACTTATAGAATAAACTTATAGAAAACTTATAGAATGATGGAAAACATTTTGAAATTTTATCAAGAACACAAGGCTAGGATAGTTCAAGAAGATCTACTATATTATTCCCCTCTCTCTCACACAATCACTGAATTTAAATCCTGTAATTGATTTATAGAATCTTAAACTTATAGAATAAACTTATAGAAAACTTATAGAATGATGGAAGAAAATCTTAAACTTATAGAATAAACTTATAGAAAACTTATAGAATGATGGAAAACATTTTGAAATTTTATCAAGAACACAAGGCTAGGATAGTTCAAGAAGATCTACTATATTATTCCCCTCTCTCTCACACAATCACTGAATTTAAATCCTGTAATTGATTTATAGAATCTTAAACTTATAGAATAAACTTATAGAAAACTTATAGAATGATGGAAGAAAATCTTAAACTTATAGAATAAACTTATAGAAAACTTATAGAATGATGGAAAACATTTTGAAATTTTATCAAGAACACAAGGCTAGGATAGTTCAAGAAGATCTACTATATTATTCCCCTCTCTCTCACACAATCACTGAATTTAAATCCTGTAATTGATTTATAGAATCACTTAGACCAGCGATAAGCAACCTGTGGACCGCCACACTTTCTCGTGCGGCCCTTCAAAGATTTGGCAAAGAAGCAATGCCAAATTTCTCATTAAATAATCTTTTTCCACATATACCTTTCGCCGTTTCTTTAACAGTATTTCTATTAAAGAGTATTTTATTTCTATAACTTTTTATACTAGCTTTATTTTGTTAATAAAGAGATAATTTGAGTTCATTCAGTGTTTGTATTATCATAAGTTTCTTACATGCAGCCCGCACAAGATTTTTAAATATGTAGTTGTTCCTTTGTAAAAAAAGGTTGCTCATTCCTGGCTTAGACAGAAAAATTTAGATACCACTAATCACAACCAAGGAAGAAGTAAAGCAGTGAATATTCGAAGAATGGGAGCGTATTACGCCAGATTATTTACAATAAATTATTGACATTGCAAACAGATGGAATTTCTCGTGTTTTGTATTTCGTTTCTTAAAGAGCTCAAAATTAATATTTAGAATACAGATTAAAATTTTGTTCAATCCTATTTGTATGCTGTAGTAAGATTTGCAAAAACAATGTGTTAACAATATGCATAATCGGTTGCACCATATAATTAAGTAAAAGTGCTATCCGACAAGTTAACACTTTCACAGCTGATCATTTTTTCATCTTTCTAAAACCGAAAGCTGAACATAACTCAAATTTATGGCTGGTTACCACAAAGTTATATCATTAAAAAATATTACGTTTGTGTTTGCGTATTATATTATATTTGTATTTTATATATCAGCTGTTGTAAGTTCAAATACATAAACAGTTTAATTTTCTGGTTAAAACTTATATTATTAATTTGGACCTTAAATATAAAGAAACGTAGTACTACGCCAGCTACAGCGAATGTCTTAATAAGTTAACAATTTAATTAATATCTATGTATCGTTAATATGCAAACGGAGTTTGTAAAGTATCCGAATATTTTTGCAATGCAACAATAACATAATATCTAATATATTATTTGTTACATCAAAAATTAAATCTCTATTAAATAGAGTACATGCTTCGACATAATACGAAACAGTAAATACGTTAATTTATTTAATTTAATTTAATTATTATGAGGCATACAGAGCAATAATGGCTGAAACACCATGGTATCCGAATATCAATAAAAGTCACTGTACATTCAAATCCAAATGCTCTAATATCAACTTCGATAATTCGAACAAAAAATTATTGATAATAAAGGATATCAGATAATTCCTATTATATGAATGATCCGATAATCCGGAATTGTTTTGTCCCCCGAAATATTTCAATAAATGGAATTCTACTGTCCTATCTTATCTTAATTAATCTGTTACATTTCGCATATTTTTTGCGCATAAATGTCATATGAGCCGTTCACAGACCAAATTAATGAATTCCCTGAGTCACCCAAAAGTTGTGATATTAATAACGATTACATCACGGCTATTGTATCTTACTCGTTCTACATGTCTCTATATGAAAGCTACGTCCGTATTTATGCATTGTACAACGTTTGTTTCAATTTTTATTTTAAATGGAATTTTTAAAAACAATGTATATTATTCCATCACATTTCTCCACTTACCACTAAGCTGCGCGATCTTAGGGATCTTGCAAAGATACTTGTCGATACAGAAACACCAAATTAAATCTCAATTAACCGTT
>SMSQ01018505.1:0-26628 GCA_019453375.1 Ctenoplectra terminalis
AGAATACTTATTTTTATTTCTTTCGGTACAGATAGATCTATTTTAATCGTCGGTAGGTTTAGCGTTAATTATATATTTTATTAATACTAGTATTGTTGCCTTATGTATATTAATAATTATATGTCTGGATATTTGTTTAACGTCAAAATCAGACGTTGCTTTATTTAATATTAATTTTATAATGAACCGATTTAGTTAAAGTTAGTTTCAAATTTCTGCCAGTTAAATTCCTGTTTTAACGTGGCATGCAGATCAATATTTCTTGTTCAATTCTGGTGTAGTTACAAAACAACGAAGCTAAAATTACGCGACGTCCAAACACTGAAATTACTCGCTGTGAATGGTCAACTATTGTATTGAGTATTTAACATTTAGCCGCCAAATATTCGGTGTTGTTGTTTAGTCTTTGATACATCGTTTAATTTTAGCGTACGAAATTTATTTACGAGCTGGCTGCACCGTGGATTCTAATTTTATTATTTCTAAAACGTGTTTCCGCGTAACGAGGCTGTTTACGAGATGCATGACCCGAATAAAAAAAAGAAAAAAAGAAAAATTGTAAGTCAAACTTATTCATTTTCATATTTTATTTAATCGGATGAAGTAACTTCAAAACTATCTAAAAAAAGAAACAATGTTTCCGTATTATATTTTGCAAAATCAAGCATACAAAAATTACAAAATTACAAACAAGTAATTGAAAAGGAATACACAATTTTTATTTCCATGTTTAATTCATTTCTTTTTTAATTCACAAAAATTATTCAACGTTCGAAAAGGTTTTATCGATGGATTAAATAATTTCAGAAATATCGAGAAGTAAAATTTCCGTATTTTATTTTAGAATGTTACGAGTAACGAAAATGAGAAAATTATTCCTTCTAAAGATACAAGTAAACAAAAATTACAAATAAGTAATCTAAAATCTTTTATTTTGCGTAATATTTCGCAAAATTACGAAGTTACAAATAAATATTCTAAAATTCCTTTATTTTCATTCAATTATCCCATTCCATCGATCTATTTATTTTAACACTAGAACTACCAACTCTTAAAATAGACTTATTTCTATCAAAAGAAATAAAAATGAAATTTATTCGAAAAAGTATCTATAAAAAAGGTGACAATTCTTTGTACATATTTTTTACAAAAAATCATCGAAAATCCCTCAAAACACATCGTTCTAAATTTATAAAATTTCTATAACAAATTACGAACCAGTCATTTTGAATGTTAAACCATTACTACTGCCATTTCGCTCGATTTTACATAAAATAAAATTAACGTGAGAAACCTTTCGAGAACTAAAAACCTCAATTTTCTCAGCGTTTAATCATCTTCCAAGGAAACCGGACTTCACGTCTCTGAGCAATTAACTTACACTCGTTATACTTGATTAGGCTGTGCCACGTGAAACTCCCAATGTCGTGAGAAAAATATAAAAAAGCTATTATCGACATGTAAATTTCCATTTTTTTTCAATTATATGTTAAAGACACATTTTCATTTAACCCTCTGGCTACGAAAGACGCATATATTCGCTCTCCAAGATCCATCAAGATGTACGAAAGGCGTATGTATACGCTCTTTAAATTTTTAATTATAATATATACCGTGTTTCCAAACTAATCTAGCTAAACTGTTTATATATACTTTGTAAGTGAATATTATATTTCATACATATTTCGTAAAATAAAAATATTAACCCCCTATAGCCCGAATTTTGTCTGGTTATTGGAGAAAAAATTACGATTGATTACAGCTTTTCACTTTGATTTAAAAATGTTTACACTAATAATTACTGTAGATGGGTCGTGGTGTCGCTACAGTAATACAGTAATCAGATTTAATAGTGCAGTGATAACTAAATAAAATTAATTTTTTAAAATATAGATACACCAGTTTGTAACTTTTAAGTCACACGGTCCCATAGAGGGTTAACAGTAAAGCTACCAAAGCGGTTAAACGACCGGTTCGTAATTTCTAACTCAAATTTTAGAAATTATTAACGGTGCATTTTTTATTATTTCTTTGTGATTTTCTGTATAATATATGGTTAAAGATTTGTTTCACCTGCATTGTATATTTTTCCAAGCATCCATTACTGTAATTTCTTTGATACAAATAGGTATAGTTCAATCGTCGATAGATTTAGTGTTAAAACTGTTTTGAAGACTATCAGAAAAAATTTATCTAGCCGTTTCATACTCGTTCCCTTCACAACACGTTCGCGACGGGCCCTAATTTTTGTGTCTCCACTCTTGGGGCGGCGCTGTTTTTGGTACTTTCTCCTATGCGGCGGGGTTGATTCAAATTAATCATATACCACTTGTTTGACCATTGTTTATCTTTTGTGCATAAAACAATCGAAATAAAAACACACATTGTTGCTTCTGTCAGATCACGACAGTAAATAGTTCTTTTATGTATATAAAGTTGTAAATAAATTTATTAATTACAGTAATCGGTTGTATAAATGCTATGATGCGAAAATAGCTCGTGTACCACCGGTGGTACAACCCGTCGCAAACGTGTTAAGCACCAATGTGAACGAAATAAAAATTTTTGTCAACGAGCGTAACGTTTCATGATAGACACAGCGATGTGACGCAGTCAAAGGGTTAAAATGAGAGCGCGCAGTTGTGTCATAGCCGCAGCAAAGCTCCAATTTGAAACAATTTTTGTAACGAGAAATTGGAAAATGGGTGGGGCAGGGAATTCGTATGAATTCATCGTGGAATACGCGGAGAAGCAATAAAGCATCCTGGGAAAATCGATAATCGGGAAGATTCGCTTAGACGACACGCGAGAGGGTGTAGGAGTAACGAACAACGAAAATCGATTCGTCTTGGAAAATACGGCACGCTACTGCGAAGAACGTTTGCGTAATCTTCCCTGAAACGAGCTTTTTTCATGGGATGGTCTGAGTGACAGTTTTTTTTCCTCCCTTTTGTCGAGACCGAGTTTATTAATTCATCAATCCTTCCTCTTTCGCAATCGGTTTCAGGAATCCGTTCGTTTTGAGCAGATTTCAAAGAAGTTCGCAATTTTTAACCCTCCCACGATCCAATTGAGTTTTCCTTTCGTTAAAAAATTTCATAATTTTTAGAGATATGTAGAAGAACCTGTTCTCAAGGTACGAATTTCCTTGTTTCGATTTTACGTTGACACATTGTTATCAGAATTACAAATTTCTTTTAGTGGGATAGGAGCGCGATTCAGTCGAACAGAATTTGTGGACCGTAGCAGGGTTAAAAAAGTGAAAAAAAATTAATAAATGAAAGAAATAGCAGCATTGAATATAGTGGAACGCAGAGCTCAATATTTTATCTCAACTGTTATAATCATACTTTTATAATCGGTAACGTATTTATATTGATAAATTCCTATGAAATTTAATTTCAATACAAAAGAATATGTATCGTAGGTTAAAGATGAAAGAAATGTAGCAAAGCGGAATATCGAGTTCAGCTCGACATGGGAGAGCAAAGGGTTAATATACTAAATAAAAAATTCATCTCGTTTGTGTAACTATTTCTGAGGAACGTACGAGGGTTAACGCGAGTACTAGATTGTATTATGATCATATTTTTATAACCTCTAACATATCTACATTGATAAATTCCAATAAAATTTAAATATAAAAGAATACGTTCCCCGCGTTAAAACCGAAAGAAATATAGCAAAGCGAAATATCGAGTCGAGCTCGACATGGGAATGTAAAGTGTTAATACTCTAACAGAACCGCAGAGGATTAATATCTTCGCGTTACCAATATTCCTTCGCTATCGCCAACACTTTCAACACCGACTTATCACCCTTACCCAGCCAACCGCTATTCTTCGGCGCAACAATAAAAAACACCTCGACAAAGGCAAGCAGCAAAATCTATGAAGCTTATCGGGAGCAAGAGGAATAAAAGAGCGAAGCCGGTGTTCGATAATGCCGCCATTCCGAAACCACAAAAGGTGAACGCGCGAGCACGGTCGTTACGTCATATCAGAAATAGGGTGCACGGAAAGGTAAATACACCTTGATGACTGAAACGTTCGTACCATAGTCATTTCTCGCGGCTCGTCCCGTTGTTTCCCTTGTCAAACGCCGAGGGTATTTCAATCTGTGGCGTTGTCGTGGAACACACAGGGACACTCCGGTGCAGAGTGGGTCGAACATAATGAAGATCATTCTCTTGAGATGAAGGCCTTTAAGGTGGTGGCAGAAAGGTCAAGTACTGAGAACCGCCCATCGACTTTCGACACCAACGTGTTCCTTCTCCTACGGTGACTGTAATTTGCATTGATATTTCACCTTGTACTTGCCTCTAGTTTCTTACCAAGCTCGTCTGCATCCGCTTGCATTGTTCTCGCTGTTAATGCGGTTGGACAGTGGCTACTCGGTCGTGGTGGATATTAAACGTTCCTTTGGGACAGGGTCTCGCGTAAATATTTTCTTTGGAATTTTTTTTAAGCGTAGAACAAGGTTATTAAATAAAGTTTAAAAGGTTCTTTTAGATAGGATAAAATGGGAAATCTTAACTCTTTTGCTGTGAAATATTGTTATGTGTTATGAATTAAGTAGGTACTTGTTAAAATCGTACATGGATGCTTTTTATAGTATAGAATTGTTTTTAGTTTCATTTATATGCGTTATATTCGTTGTATAATATATGTAAATTTTGATACATGTATTTGTATTGCGTTAAATGAAACTGTATTGATCTGAGTGATACGAAAGCTTTTGGTCTTAAGAGTATTGTAGCGATGGAGTTAAATATCTCGAAATGAATGAAAGTTGACTTGAATGAGCTAAAGAAGAACTTAGTTTGGTTTTTAGAAATATTTTAATAATGTTTGTGAAATGTTTTAGATTCTAGAAATATTTAAATAATATTTTTGAAATCATTTTAGCTTCTAGAAGTATTTTATTAATATTTTTCAAATATTTTGGTTTCCAGAAATATTTTAATAATATTTTTCAAATATTGTAGCTTCTAGAAATATTTTAATAATAATTTTCAAATATTTTAGCTCCTAGAAATATTTTAATAATATTTTTCAAATATTTTAGCTCCTAGAAATATTGCAATAATATTTTTCAAATATTTTAGCTTTCAGAAATATTTTAATAATATTTTTGAAATATTGTAGCTTCTAGAAATATTTTAATAATATTCTTCAAATATTTTAGCTTTCAGAAATATTTTAATAATATTTTTGAAATATTGTAGCTTCTAGAAATATTTTAATAATATTCTTCAAATATTTTAGCTTTCAGAAATATTTTAATAATATTTTTGAAATATTGTAGCTTCTAGAAATATTTTAATAATATTCTTCAAATATTTTAGCTTTCAGAAATATTTTAATAATATTTTTGAAATATTGTAGCTTCTAGAAATATTTTAATAATATTCTTCAAATATTTTAGCTTTCAGAAATATTTTAATAATATTTTTGAAATATTGTAGCTTCTAGAAATATTTTAATAATATTCTTCAAATATTTTAGCTTTCAGAAATATTTTAATAATATTTTTGAAATATTGTAGCTTCTAGAAATATTTTAATAATATTCTTCAAATATTTTAGCTTTCAGAAATATTTTAATAATATTTTTGAAATATTGTAGCTTCTAGAAATATTTTAATAATATTCTTCAAATATTTTAGCTTTCAGAAATATTTTAATAATATTTTTGAAATATTGTAGCTTCTAGAAATATTTTAATAATATTCTTCAAATATTTTAGCTTTCAGAAATATTTTAATAATATTTTTTAAATATTTTAGCTCCTAAAAATATTTTTTAAATATTTTAGCTCCTAAAAATATTTTAATAATATTTTTAAGACATTTTAGCTTCCAGAAATATTTTAATAATATTTTTGAAATATTGTAGCTTCTAGAAATATTTTAATAATATTCTTCAAATATTTTAGCTTTCAGAAATATTTTAATAATATTTTTTAAATATTTTAGCTCCTAGAAATATTGCAATAATATTTTTCAAATATTTTAGCTCCTAGAAATATTTCAATAATATTTTTCAAATATTTAGCTTTTAACAATATTTTTAAATAGGATAAAATCCGAAGTATTAGAGTTATAGCAATCAAAAAAGGAAATAAAAGAAACAGATTACTTATTTACACCAATGTACAAACTGTTCGAAAACATCCAGTTCATCATCATACCAATATTCCACTATTAAACAGCCTATGTATAACATCTAGCGGTTCAAAAAATTTCAAAGTAAAACCAGAAATTCTAATTAACTATAATTAATTTTAATTTCTTTTCTCATAACCAAACAAAATTCCGACTATACAGAATTAACGCGTTCAACGCGGCGTAACGCACAGGTGGGCCGCAGCTAAGTTGTCCAATTCTATTGTAGCTTTTTCTCTTTTAAATCTCTCTCTAAATAAAAAATTGAAATAAACTCCCGAAAAATTACCGACAAAGCAAACAATGCGGCAGAAAAAAAAAAAAAAAAATTCCGCTAGAAGAAGAAACACGGCACGGTTTAAACCCGACTCGATCAGTAGGAGTACGAAAATAGGGCACGGGTTGAACGTGTTTAATTTTCATGGAAAAAGGAAGCAGCGCGTGTTGGAAGCTGTATGGAAAAGCTCGGTTTACTCGTCGTTTATCCGGTAGTCTGGTTTTCTCTCTTGGTCGGCGTTAGACGAACCAAATAGTCGAACGGTGAGTCATAAACGACGGAAGAGTCGAGCATTCTTTATCCACGGCCCCATGTTCCAGCTACGGCAGTCGGCTTGTAGTCATTGACGTGTGCATACTAAATAACACGCTCGTATACAGACATTTTTCATGGTCTCGTTTGATGGCTTACACGCTTTGTGCTGTACCGTCCCTTTTCCCTGTCGGGCTTCGTAGCTGCGATGGCGCTTTTTCTTCTGCTCGAGATACCTTTTTCTTTTTACTTCCTAATGAAAATTTCTCGCATTCCTGCTGTTGCTTGACCCCTAACTCTCGATATGAGATCTGTGCAACAATGTAGCGTAGTTTTTCTTTCTTTCTTTTTTTCTTAATCCTTTTAGTTAGGGGGTTGGTTGTGTGACTTTTTGGAATTATAAGTGATTAAGGTAGAGGTTAAATAGAGATGAATTTAGGATCGTGGTGATGATGAATGAAAATTGTAATATTAACCATGATTTGTATTATAAAGCGTGGAAATTCGGACTTTTTGATATAAACAATAATTTAGATAGAATGTTAAATAAAGATAAATTTAGAATCATTGTGATAATGAATGAAAATGATAATATTAACCCCGATTTGTATTATAAAGCGTCGAAATTTAGGCTTCTTGATATAAACAATAATTTAGATAGAATGTTAAATAAAGATAAATTTAGAATCATTGTGATAATGAATTAAAATTATGATGTTAAGCCTGATTTGTGTTATAAAGCGTGGAAATCCGGACTTTTTGATATAATCAATAACTGAGATAGAAAGTTAAATAGAGATGAGTTTGGAATCATTGTGGTAATGAATGAAAATTATGATATTAATTCTGATTTGTATTATAAAGTGTGGAAATTCGGGCTTTTTGAAAGACAGAATATTGAACAAAGTTGAATTTAAAGTCGTTCTGATACTGAATAAAAGTAAAGTTTAATTTAACATCATTGTGATAATGCATAAAAATAATATTAACCCTTTGGCCTCAAGGAATGAGTTCCTTAATGCCAAAGTGTATACAATAAATTATTTCTATTCAAATATATACTTTTTATTTTATTAGAATATTTAATTTAAGACCTGAAACCTATTAGTTTCTTTTCAACCCCTGTCCACGTTCACAAATAGAATAAAACAAAATCGTATCCATATGCAAAAATAAATCGAATTAAATCATAAGCGAAGGGATTAATATTAAACTGTGATTTAGTATGTAATTTTTAAGCTCCGTTATCCGGAGATTTTTTTCTTCTTTTTGTTACAAAAATGAAAAAATTCTTCACTTGTTACGACATTTAACGAAAATCGTTTGGAACAGTTACGGTATAAATTCTGTTCCCGTAGGTTTACTTACGTACAGGTTTTAGATATTTTTCCTAGAAAATGAAAACACTGTGATGGTTTTCTTTAGAGTTTCTTTGTTGTTGCTGTATCACATAAGTCTTCTCGGTTCTGAGTCACCGGGATCACTGTTCCTAAACTTTTCTACCCTCGGACTTGAGTCATCCCAGTTTTTCATTCTAAGTTTGGTAGTAATACTATTTCCGATCAGTTACTTACCATTCTCGTGTTCTAGTAAGTAGTTTGAACGAGTTATACCTTGGAACTTTTTTATATTTCTTTATTCGTCGAAATATCTCGAGTATTCGATCAATAATAATTTAGACAAATAGAATATAAATTAACGAAAGGTTGTAATTCATACATCATAAATTTACCGAAACGTGAAATTAATAATTAAGGTTTTAAAATTTATAAGATATTTTACGTTTAACCCTCACACGCTCCTCCAATGAAAAATCAACCATTTTACGTTTCCGGATAGAGTAAAATGTTTGATTTATTTTCGATTGTTTTATAATTTAATGTATTTGTTTAGAATATGAAGTTAACATGTAGTAAATAAAAAGGTTAATATTATTTGTTTAACTATTTCTGAGAATCGTACGAGGTTTAAGAAAACAGTTTTAGAAAACGAAAAAAAACTGTGTCGCGTCACTAACACGAAAAACTTATTAAAAGTATGGCAAAGTGATATTCCAGTAACTAGAGCGAGCTACACAATTCTCGTTTCAGAAGTTACAATGAGAAATTATTCACCTTTCTGAGCGTTTCATTTTTATTTCTAGAAACATGTTTCTTCCAAAAGTAAGTGGCAACTGTGATTTTCTAAAAAAAGAAATCACGTTTGTGTATAAAAAAATTTGTTGGTTTCGTATTTCTTGCTTTGGTAAACATGGTAATCAAAGTTTAATGTTCCGTGGCTGTGTTGCATATTTTAATAAAATTCCAATTATAATTGAAAAATTATTTCTGCCATTTATCGAACTTTCTGGTAATCGTACTGTTACATTGGGTGTAACAAACTCGGTTTCACATTTTTTGTTTAGCTGTATATCTGTTACATTTTTATTTGTGGTAAATTATTTCAACAATTTTGAGGTGGAAATGAAGCGTTGCATAAAACACAACGTGCAACTGGTGGAAGGTTAACAAAAAAAAAGTTTGCATTAAAACAAGCAAACTGGAAAACATTTTTAAATGAAAAAAAGATACTTTATCATTTTTTAAATATTAAATATCCATTTACATTAGCCTTTTTAATTTACTCTGCTCAGTGAAATGAAATTCTTCACAAAATACATATTAACCCCTTGGTGATTCATTAATAGTAAAAATACTATTAATGATGCTTTCAAATTCTCTTTTTTTTATATTAAATACCCATTTATATCAGTTTTATTAACTTACTCTGCTGAATACAATAAAATCCTATTCAAAACATAGATATTATCGCCTTAGTGATTCATTAATAGTGAAAACATCATTAACAGTGTCTTCAAATTCTTCTTTCTTTATATTAAATACCCATTTATATCAGTCTTATTAACTTACTCTGCTGAATAAAATAAAATCCTATTCAAAACATAGATATTATCGCCTTAGTGATTTATTAATAGTGAAAACACCATTAATGGTGTCTTCAAATTCTCTTTTTTTATATTAAACACCCATTTATATTAGTCTTATTATTCTATTCTGTGCGGTAAAATAAAATTCTACACAAAGCATAGATATCATCGCCTTAGTGATTTATTAATAGTGAAAACACCATTAATAGTATCTTCAAATTCTCTTTTTTTTATATTAAATACCCATTTATATCAGTCTTATTAATTTATTTTGTGCGGTAAAATAAAATTCTACACAAAACGTAGATATTACATCCTTGGTGGTTCATTAATGGTGAAAACACCATGCTCTTTACTTCATGTATAACAGTTCGGTGCAAATAATTCGCACAATATAAGTAAGAAAAATTATTTCTAATTAAATAGTATACCAAGCGGTTAATTCCTCCGTATCTGATCAACAGTCGTTCTTGACAATGATCATTTTAGATTAATGGTCCATGGTCCAAGGTAAAGTGTAATATTTCAGTATTTAGGGTCGTTGCTCTGTAAGAAACAGGCTTCACCAAGGAAAAGAAACATTTATTAAAAGATTTCGGAAGTAAAAGGATGGCAGGGGAGTTTTATCACGAAAAGTCGTGTAGCGTGCCTTACGGAGGAGCCGAGGGTTCATTTATCATTCTTGTCACAGCGAAACGAAATTTCTTCGAGCTAACGCATGATTTATATGTATACATTGGTCGTTAGACGGTACGTTCAGCTGGAAGAATCTCGTCGATGACTATCGTTCTTGAAGAAATTTCAAACTCAAACGTTACATGCTTACGTTGTTGCATTTGATAAATTTCGAGTCGCGTTACTTCGAACTTCGTTTCGCTCGAGAGTCATTTTTAACCCTATTTTTAACATAATAAATAGTCAGAATAAAACTATTTTAATACATTAATATTTGAATAAATGTTATTTATTTGCTAAAAATATTCGAAATATTCGAAATATTCGAAATATCGATGATCGAAAATTGTACTCGAAAAATCTGTAATATTCAAACGACTACAATAATTAATCTTCTTAAATGAAAAGGGACAAAAATTTTTCTCTTCATTTAAAGAAAAGAAACAATAATATTCTTTCATTATTAAAATTTTGGTTTCACGAAAATAGTAATAAAGTTGATATTAGTATAAAATAATATTTTAATATAAAATAGTATAAAATTAATATTTATTATTACAGTAATTATAATAAAAATTAATTAATATTATCGTGGAACGATTACCGCAATAAATTACCAAGAGAAAACGATATCCGTGGTTAAATGGTTAAACAATTTTACATATAAAATATTCCAGTAATAGGAGTTTCATTTTTCACAAAATAAATTAATATTGAAACTCATCAGTCTACTAATTAAAATCTGATATTATTATAATAATGTTAACAAAGTACAAGTAACGTGTAATATGATGCAAATTCTGAAGATATTAATTCTTAAGAAAAAAGAAAAAAGAAAAAAGAAAAAGAAAGGAAAATAATATCTTGAATTAAAACGAAGCATGAAAAAGCGTAATGACTTGGTTGCAAGTATTGCAAAAATACTTCATTCATAAAAGTTTCGTAACGACTTCGTGAAAAAAGAGAAATTAAGGAACAAATATAACTTATCAGGTGCATCGGGCAATATCGTTTAACAAAAGTGTTCACTTCCTTTTCCTCGCCTCACGGAATAAACGTATTTATCCTACGAAGCTGACGCTGATGTAACGTTCAATCGATTTCACCTGTCTCCATTCACGCGATGAAAATAATAAACCGCAATTTCGTTAAGTCGAACGTGCTCTTGATAACGCGGCTTCGTACCGAGTCGGTTTACGACGGATCGATGCTTGTATGTACAAGTCTCTTAACACTAAAACCAACAAAGCGGTTAAAATGATCGGCTTGCAATTTCTCATAGAACTTGTATAAATTTACAACGATTCAGTTTGGCGAATTTTTCGTGATTTTCTGTGAAAAATATAGCTATAAAAATATATGTATTATATTTTTTTTTTTAGAATATGTATCATTTTTATTTCTTTGCGTACAAAACCGACAAAGCGGTCAAAATGATCGGCTCGCAATTTCTCATAGAAATCGTATAAATTTACAACGATTCAGTTTGGCGAATTTTTCGTGATTTTCTGTGAAAAATATAGCTATAAAAATATATGTATTATATTTTGTTATTAGAATATCTATCATTTTTATTTCTTTGGGTACAAAACCAACAAAGCGGTCAAAATGATCGGCTCGCAATTTCTCATAGAACTTGTATAAATTTACAACGATTCAGTTTGGCGAATTTTTCGTGATTTTCTGTGAAAAATATAGCTATAAAAATATATGTATTATATTTTGTTTTTTAGAATATCTATCATTTTTATTTCTTTGGGTACAAAACCGATAAAGCGGTCAAAATGATCGGCTCGCAATTTCTCATAGAAATTGTATAAATTTACAACGATTCAGTTAGATTTTCAGAGGACAGCAAAAGTTCTAGGTCGAAAATAAATTAGTTTACTATGACGTTTCTCAGTGAGTTACGCTGTCGGTGAATTTTTCGCCAGCGCAAGTGGTTAAAGACGTTTCACCGTGCATACGTGCGTGGTCTCTGTCTGTTTACGCGAGCAAACAATTAGTACAAAAGCGCAAATGCGAGGACGAGACGCGACGTGTTTTGGTTTCGACCACTCTAAATTTCCACCATTCCAAATGTAAGCAATTTCCAATTAAGCCCGACAGTTTCAAGAATTCGAGCGTTCATGGCTAGTCGACACTTTCGTAAAATCGGGAAGGCTCGGCATCGGAACATAAACAGGGGACGGTGGCCAACGATCACGCGTTCGCAATCAGTCGTATGTCGCGTTCGAAAGACTCGTTCTACGAGAGATCTCTGTAACACACGGAAAGATAAGAAAAATAATTTGTATCTCGCGTGCGTATTTTGTTTCGTAGCGTTTCAATGATTCGGTCGCACATTGTCGTTTCGACTCTTAACTGCGGTGTCGCGTAAGTCGTTTCGTCGCGTAATTTTCGATGGTGTGTGAATGGTCTCGTCGCGTAATTTTTTGTCTCATTGATTTGTTTTTTTTTTCTTTTGGATTTAATTTAATGCGATCTCTGAGTTAATTCCTTCGAGCTGAGGTCCTTCGAGTTTTTCGTAGGGAGTTGTTTATTACTAACAATAGTGTCGGGCGTTATTCGTGTAAATTTTTATCCGAATAATATTTATTTATATTTTTTCTGTAATATATATATTTATATTTATATTTTGTTAAGACTTTAATCCAACATATTTTTTTTAATATATATATTTATATTTATATTTTTTTTAAATATATATATTTATATTTGTATTATATTTATCAGAATAATATATCAAAATATTATTCGAGGCGAATCGGATCGAAATAAGAATTCACTCAAAATAAATATTTTTAAGTACAAAAAAATGTATTATCAATAATTCTTATTTTTATAATTGTCTCTCGAGCGCAGAGGGTTAGGTTAGAAACGCCATGAATTTTCCGAACAATTCAATACATAATAAGTTATTAATATGTTCGTTGCAACGCGATCCATTAAAAAATGCAGAACGATCGTCTTAGAGCTGGATCACGTTTCGCCTTTCGCCTTCATCTCATCTTTAATAATCGTCGCCGGCGATTATTAAAACGCACTATTAAAATGCGTCGTGTCTCACGCGTGCGTCGCACATTTGAGATCTCGCGTCGCAAATATGGATCTTGAGTTCAATTTTCAACTGATGTGAACGTTTTTAGAACTTAACTTATCGTTTACCATTATTTGTTAATTTTATCAATCGAAGTACCTCGTGATCGGTCCTTGAGGTGTTAACCCCTTGGCGTACAATTTAGTCGGGCAAAATTCGAGACAAAAGTATAGCGGTCGATGCTCGTGAAACGCTACCGCTAAGATTGTTTAAGCTTTTGCCCTCATTTTCATTAGCCATTATCCGGAAATTTGACACGAGTCTCACTCGTGACATTAATGTTCAACCCGAAACTGTAACTACGAGTCTCGCTCGTGATATTCGCGTTTGACCCGAAATTGTGACGTAATTATTGGCATAAGTATTATCTGGTTTCGATGCGACAGTGCAATGATGAGAATTATCACTTGCACGAAGCAGCAATGAGAAGATGAACTTATGAATAAATTAACCCTTTGCACTTCTATGTCGAGCTGGACTCGACACTCCATTTTGCTCCATTCCTCTAAGTTTCATAACATAAAACACATTCTTTTCGATTAAAAATAAATTTCATAGATTTTCATCAATGTATATATACGTTACTAAATATAAAAGTATAAAAATCAAGAGAAATTCGATACAGATTTCGCAAGCTTATTAAAAGCGATCCAGTTGAGATTAAATATCGACCGCGACTGAGAGTACAAAGGGTTAAGATTCAATTTGGTGGATGTTACAGGAAGAAAGAACGGACCTTTTTATTATCTTCGCGATTCTAACCAATTGCAATTTTTTCCAAATTTTTTTTACGCACTTGCAAAATAATCCATTGATACAGGTTTTGGATTTTAAATTCTCTCGTACGGAGATTAAATTCTTTCGCAAATCGTGTATTTTTTCCCGAGAAGTGTGTCGAATTAACACAAGATACGGTTGATGGTTAAAAAAATAACCTTTTAAAAGACAATGGCACCGCGCTTAGAGAAACAAGCGTTTCGCGATTGTAATTATCATACGACGACTTTCTTCCCGTGTGATTCCAACGTTTGCGGAGAAATCGATATCTAACAAAGTCGTAGAAATCAGTCGGTGTCCATCGTCCTATTTCTGTGCCGCCTTATTGCGTACATCGTTTGCAATGCAAATGTCGCACGCGCATCCATGCAGTCTATCGAACGTTCTACATCAATCATAATCATGCGTACCTAGTTGTCTAAACAGTCCTGAAAACGACGACGATTGCTCGAGTTTAATAAGGAAGTAACAAAACTATTGAATATTAATTAATATAAACTATATTTATTAATATAAACTTAAATTTATAATAGAATATTCATTAATATAAACTATTGTTATAAAAGTAATACGAAAATGGTTTATTAAGAAAACTATATAGAATGTAAAACTTTAAAACATTTTATACAGAGCTGAGGCTGGTCGGGACAACTTGGACGATGAGTTGTTGTTTTTTGTAAATTTTTTCCTGTCTCTGATCGGCCCATTCGACCACTTTTATCCGCGCAACATTGTTTGCATGCGCGTCTAATGCTTTCTCCGGAATCATTTTTCCCAACGGCGATATTGCGTTGACTCTGACGACGTCCAGGATTTATTGTATTTTCAGTCAAGCCTAATAATTTTGCAGCTAATAACCGGTACGCGTGGCTCGAAGCAGATTTTACCGTAAACGCGCGTGGCAGTCAACGTGTTAACGTGTTAATAATCTACCGGCGAAAGTTATTGATCGGTATCACACTTTCCGGGTGATGTTCGATGAACGCAAACGAGTGTGGATATTGCTATTTATATAATTATATATTTATATATTTATATAATTATTGTTTTATTGCCTGTTTTTAATTTTAGACTTTTCATTCGCACACGTTGAATTATTTCGTGAATTTACATCAAGTTTTTTTAAATTAATTCTTCAAAAATACTGCCGGCCCCTGGCGACGTTTGACCGCGTAGATGTGCGGCCGTTAAATATCTCATAAACTACCAAGTGTCTACGCTTAATATTGAAAAAATAGAACATTTGAGTATCGTGAATGAGCCTCGAGGAAGACCACCGGCCCATATTGATAACGAGGAATTAAGGACGACCGTGGAATCCGATCCACGCACAACTAGTCGAACACTTGGGTCTAAACTCGGAACCAGTCGTACAGCTGTGGTAAAACATTTGCGTGCAATGAACAAAGTAAAAAAATTTGACACATATGTGCCGCACGAATTGACGCAACACCCGTTTCATAGTCTCGAACCTAACACTTGAAAACAACCGCTTTCTTTTCTTCCAAGAATTCGCAACAAATGTTCCAAGCTATCCAGATAGATGCCTACTTTTAATATACTTTACTCCATCCCTATTAACCTTCCGACCCCGTTTTAATTTCCTCGGAACACTGCAGAAACTCCATTCATCCTCTAAATTGACCGAGAAATCCGTTCAATCGGCTGCTCCGTTAAATTGAACGGGAACATTCATTCAAGCAACGTTCTGCTCTATCCGGCAATGAATTCTATTCCATCGGGTTGAAACGGAAGCAGAAAGTGAAATCGACGAAACCGACCTTAGCCGGATTCTCGGCGATGGGCCGAAACTTTCTCGTCGTAGATCCCCGTTTCGGCCATGAATTCGTTTAACGCGGCTCGTTACGGCACGCTCAGCGTGTCTATATGTACACATGTGCACCGGTGCACAAGCTCGCACGCGAATCCTGCCGGAAATGTCGTTCGCGGTCGACGCTTTAAATGTCGCAGCCCGGAAAGCGTGACAGTAACCAAACGCTGCGCGTCCTCGCCGTTTTAAGCTTGTAACTGTAAATGGATGTAATTACAGTTCAGACACGCGGCTTCTTGTTGGGCACGGTTTATTATTCTTTGTTTTCTTTTTTCTTTTTTTTTTTTCTTGTTTTTTTGTTTTGTTTGGTATTTTACGCGCGAGGAAGTTTGGTAACTTGATTTTGTCTCGTTAGGAGGCATTCCTTCCTTCTGTCATTTTGGATTCTTGCTGTCGCGTCTTCGAGTCGGTGATAGATCAGGTTGCTGCGTTTTTTAGTTTCTCAGTCTGAGATAGTTTTTTAATTTGTAAGAGACTTTGAGAAATTGGAGAAAAATATTAGGTTGGGGAAAAAGGAATCGATTATTTTTTCGGTAGATGGCTCTAGCGATCGATATTTCGTAAAGTATCGATCAAACGATTCCAGATTTACGCTCGTTGTCAAGGTGACATTTCGTAGTAAACAAATTCTTTTGCTGTTTTTCGTTTGGTCCATTCAATTGTGAGTTACAAGGTGTTAAAAATGGAAGTCAACGAAGAGAAAATTCGGTACATTTTACAATTTTTCTTTGATAAAGGCGAAAATGCAAGCCGGACGGCTGAAATTGTGAATGGTGTTTATGGTCCCGATACTGTAACAGCTAATCACGTGCAATTTTGGTTTCGTCGATTCCGTTCAGGTATTTTTCATGTTGAAGATGCACCTCGCACGGGCAGGCCCGTCGTCAAAAATGTCGATAAAATCACAGAGATAATCGAAGCTGACCGTCGGGTTAGTAGTCGTAGCATCGCTCAGGAGCTAAAGATCGACCGTAAAAATGATGAATTTCTTTTTCCGCGACCTAATATTTTTGTCCGATTAGTGTCGATCAGAAGTACAGAGAGAACTGACGTGAAATCCAACCTAAACGACCCCGACAACATCCATAAAGTACTAGAATTTTTTAAACACATAAACCCACTAAATTCACTATAAGCAAAATGTATATCTCATTTTTGTAAGGATAAGTGTGATCAGGTATGTTCGAGTGGTTGTTGAATGCGCGCGGTCGGGGTCGTCTTGCGACAGGATGGCAAGTTGAAATCATCGAGTGGTAGTGCGAATGGATTTATGGTTGCGAGTGAGACTGAGCCGGGTATGTTTGGAAAGTGTGACCGTGGCTGAGTGTCTTGGGTGGTAGAAAGAATGTTTGGGACTTGGAAGTTAGACCGTGGGAATGAAGTATACCTGACTGCATGATTGGAAGGGATGGATGAGCAGGTTGTAGGTGCGAGTGAAAAGGGATGCATGTGGAGTGAAAGAAAGAACGATTGGGAATGGACTATAAGGGTGTGAATGTTCGGGCGCGTGGCAGTGATTATATGGGAAGAGTAAGGGATCGGTAACGGTAAGCAGTAAGAACTTTGTAAGTGCGAATCGTAAGAATATTGTAAGTTGCAAGCAAGTATTAATTAAATATATATATTCATTATACTCTCTAACATAAAGAGCAGTAAGTAAGTTTAACACTAGAACTACCAAAGTGGTCAAAATGACCCATTCGTAATTTTTTACAGCAATTTTATAAATTTACTATGGCATCTCAGAGACAATTTTCCGTGATTTTCTGTTAAAAATGTAGCCAAAGCTTTGTTTCCCTCCCATTCCGTATTTTTTTATGCACCTTTCATTATGATTTTTTCGGTAGAAATAAGTATGCTTTATTCGTCGGTGGTTCTAGTGTTAATAACCCCTCCCTTACATTTTCGAGAACATTGTAACATTGTAATAGCCACTCATGTATCGTTTAGTGGTCACTAATGACTTCAAGGAGACAAAATTCGGGCTATTCAGGGTTAATCATCGGTATGTTCAGCGTTAATAAATTATTTCCAAAATCTCTATTGAATTTTTCTTAATTTTCATACTTTTATATTTAGTAATATATATGTTACCGCGAATGACCGAAATTGGAGAATGTCGACTTTCACCGGTGAATGTCAACAGATACGAAATACGTCGGTGAAAGATGGAATATTTCATTACATTGTTGTACATTCGGACCCTCTCCGGTGCGTGTCGACAATCACAGATATGCTCCGATGGAGGTCCAAAACAGAAGAGTCAAAAAAGAAGCGACTGGCTCTCTCCCGCCAAATCCTTTGTTCTGCTCGGAGTCGATCAGCTTTGTCAGTCTTATTAAGCAAGCTTTGATAACGCGAGCAACGTTTTCTTAATTTTTTTTCCGACACCCTAATTTATACTAAATGGATACTGCAGTAAATCGTGATCTTTTTCTTGAAAAGAAGTCGGGTGAATCCTAACCCGAACCCTAAATTCGGTTTGTGTAAAATATAAATCTCCAACATGTTCAACATTCACCGTTGGTGCATAATGAATGTGAACATTTACCGGTGTAAGTCAGAAACAAGGGTATTTAGGAAATATTTCGGACATACACGAAGCGACTATGCGAATGTTGACATTCACCGGCGAAAGTCGACATTCTCCAGATTTCGGTATTTCACTGTAACATATATACGTTCATAAAAATCATTTATTTCTAATCAAAAAATATATTCTACATTATAAAACTGAAGGGAATGGAGCAAAATGGAGTGTCGAGTCCAGGTCGACATAGGATCGCAAAGGGTTAATTTATTCATAAGTTCATCTTCTCACTGCTGCTTCGTGCAAGTGATAATTGTCATCATCGCAGTGTCGCATCGAACCAGATAATACTTATGCCAATAATTACGTCACAATTTCGGGTCAAACGCGAATATCACGAGCGAGACTCGTAGTTACAGTTTCGGGTTGAACATTAATGTCACGAGTGAGACTCGTGTCAAATTTCCGGATAATGGCTAATGAAAATGAGGGAAAAAGCTTAAGCAAGCTTCGTGCAAGTGATAATTGTCACCGCATCGAACCAGATAATACTTATGCCAATTAAACGCCGGAATTCAAAAATAGCGATATTGTGCAACGTGTTGGTGGAAGCACAAAAGCGTGGATAAAGAAACAAGCGACAAAAGCCGGTGAAATGTCCAACAAAGCGTTGCGCAATATTAATGCATCGGTACGTTCGTGCGTCGCTTTATGCAACCAGAACGAACTGAACGAGAACACGGATCGGAAAAGTATATATCGTACTTTTCTACAAAGAGGCTGCAAACCAACGAGGTGAGTCGATTATGCGGATTCTAGGCGAGCGGAAAATGATTTGCGTACCAATGGAAGCTATGTACTGGCGACGTTCGCGAAATGTTGGCTTTGTAACATTTTTTTTTTTAAATCATTACGGAAGAATAATATTTTCAAGTTTTTCTCATAATTGAGAAATTACTACAAATGAGAAACTTTATTATATTTTTGATATTTTATTTAACACGTTAAATGCCACGCCGATTTTGGTCGACTTTTCGTTAGACTCTGTGCTGTGATACTAATTCAAAAACATTTGGTGGCAAAATAGTTAAGAATTTCGAAAGAAAATTGTAAAGGCTTACAAAGGAAAGTCGTATCTTTACTTAGTGTGATTTAATAATACCCATTAATGAATTATAAAGTATTATTTCTTGAAATTGATACTGTTAGTCCTCAGAAACCAACGACACATAAACGAAAATTTGAACGTCGGTCCTCAGGGACCGGCGTGGCGCTTAACGTGTGAACACTGAAACTATCGACCTATTTTTTCATAAATCTTTTATAAAATTATCATGGCCTTTGAAGAATTTTCCATAATTTTCTGCTGATAATATAAATAAAGATTTATCTCTCTTGCATCTTTATTTTTCTCGTATTTTTTCGTGTATCGTTTAATTTGATTTTTTCGATTTGAAATAAGTATACTTTAATCGTCTGTAGTTTCAGTGTTATAATATATTTATTTATACGAAAGAAGTCGTAATAATAAATATTAAAAGAAATATGTAATACAAGAAAAGCAAACTTGTAACCGTATAACCATTTTATTTTTATGAAAATTACGGAAGATACTCAGAAATACAGCGTTAAAGATTCATAGAATTTTTATGAGAAATTATGAACCGGTCATTTAACCGCTATGGTAGTTTCAGTGTTAAGTACGTAACACTTAAGAGGACGATAAAATTTCTTGAACAGGTAATCTTTTAATTATTTTGATCGGTGTAATAGAGCCACTAGAAGTTCCATTAACGCGATGGTACACTTCAATTGTGGTTTAGATATTGATGATAAAATAGTGATACGATAAGCCATTTTGGTCCGGTTATCTGTATTTTAATGGTCTGTTCTAAAAACTTTTCCGAGCTGCTTGGAACAAGTGTAATCGTATTTCGACTGCTCTAACCGAATATACTCAGTAATTTAATTATCGTATTTGAATGCGTGCTAGACAGCACATATATAGTAATATGGCATATCTAATATTCGTATCTAGTAGTTCTAATATTACCTCTTCGGTAGTTTTATTTTAAATAAGTAAATTTCATGATTGCTTTTAATACTGAGTTATAGATAATGAATTTACTGTGATTATTATTCTTGAAATTCTGTAAATCACTTTTATTTAAATTATTATATTATTATATATGATATACTATAATAGAATAATTTTTCTATCACATAATCATTCTATTATAATTACTAATATAATTATTCTATTATATATTTACTATAATAATTTTTTTATCACATAATTATTCCATTATAATTACTAATATAATTATTCTATTATAGTATATCATATATAACAATATAATAATTTACATAAAAGTGATTTACAGAATTTCAAAAATAATAATGAATGTAATTTGAATATTTTTAACTCAGTATTAAAAGCAATCATATTAAATTATATTAATAATTATAATAGAATAATTATGTGATAGAATAATTCTATTATAGTATATAATATATAATAATATAATAATTGACATTACAATATTTAAAAATACCTAATTTTACCTTAATATTATTTAGGATTTTAAGAAGTTTTAGATAATTTGGTTATTTACCAAATATAATAATTATGGTAGTTCAACACGATATTTAACTTAAATAAATTATACTTCTTATTTTTTCTTAACATATTTTTCTGCAAAACAAACCACATAGATATATAATATTAACCTGTTAATTAAGTCATTTGTCGATCAGAAGCTCCTTTATACTCCGAATTAAAAATGAATAGAAGAGAATTAATTTTAGTTAGGTCGATTGTAATTACTGCAAACATAAGTGTGATGTAACGCATTCCTAGTAAAAATATAACGATGCAATCAAAAGCAAAGGATCCTTAGAAAAATAAATTATTACATTCAAAATATCGGTAGTCAGCGTAACGAGTTTACTCGTCTTACCCAGTTAACAGGTTAATTAACCGTGACATTAATGTGTGATATTAATCGGGCTTCCTACATCATTGTAAAACATAGTAGAAATAAGTTTCAGCCATGAGAAATTACATACTTGTACATCTATATTTTAAAAATTTTATTTTATTTACTTATCATTGTATTATTCAATTTTTTTATCAATTAGGCAGAACTTTACAGTTTTTAAAAGCTGTAACTTTTAAAGCTTTACAGTTTTTAAAAGTTTTAACAGCTGTCGCTAATAACCATATATAGTTGATACGACATTAACTCATAATAATAATAATAAAAACAAAATTGTTTCAAATTTAACTGGAAAAAAGATACGTTATTTTTCCCATACGAAGCATGAATACCGAAGCACGACTTTTCTCTTGCACAAACATATTTGTTGCATAAAATGAACTGGTTCGATGCTTGTCTACCGCGGGAAACCTTATTAATTCACACACATTAATTCCCGTTCGAAACTTTTGCTGGATATGCAAAATAAAAATCGGCCGAAGCCAACAGTAGCGTGCTATTTTTGTATTTTATACACGAAGCACGCCGAGTATTATTTATGATCATACACAATGCGTCCGTGATATGCGTTGCGAATGTCTAGATGCATCGTTGCATATACAGTGCGTTTCGATGCAGCTTGTGCATGTTCGATATAGCTACACGCGTTCCTTCTTTACCTTTTCTTGATTCGTTGTACTTTGTCTCAGGAGTGTATTATTCGTTGAATTTAATTTGAAATTTTATAGATTCTATGTTTCAAATTTTTTTACGAATCTATAGCTGCATCGTTGCACGTACAGTGCGTTTCGATGCAACTTGTACACTCTCGTTCCTTCTTAACCTTTTTTGATTCGTTGTACTTCGTCTTGGGGATGTATTATTCATTAGATTTAATTTGAAACTTTATAGATTCTATGTTTCAAATTTTTTTACGAGTGTATAAGTCCATCGTTGCACACACAATGCATTTCGATGCAACTTGTGCACTTACGTCCCTTCTTTTTCTTTTTTGATTCATTATACTTTGTTTTAAGCGTGTATTGTTCATTGAATTTAATTTTTAATTTTCTAGATTCTATTTCTCACGTTTTTTTTATGAATGTATAGATGCATCGTTGCACACACAGTGCGTTTCGATGCAATTTGTGTACTCTCATTCTTTCTTTCCTTTTTTTTATTCGTTGTACTTTGTCTTAGGGATGTATTATTCGTTGAATTTAATTTGAAATTTTATAGATTCTATGTTTCAAATTTTTTTACGAATGCATGGATGCATCGTTGCACATACAATGCGTTTCCATGCAATTCGTGCACTTTCGTCCCTTCTTTTTCTTTTTTGATTCATTGTACTTTGTCTTAGGAGTGTATTATTCGTTGAATTTAATTTGAAACTTTATAGATTCTATGTTTCAAATTTTTTTACGAGTGTATAAATGCATCGTTGCACACAGAGTGCGTTTCCATGCAACTTGTGCACTCTCGTCCCTACTTTTTCTTTTTTGACTCGTTGTACTTTGTCTTAGGGATGTATTATTCATTGAATTTAATTTGAAACTTTATAGATTCTATGTTCCAAATTTTTTTACGAATGTATAGATGCATTCATTGCACATACAATGCGTTTCGATGCAATTCGTGCACTTTCGTCCCTTCTTTTTCTTTTTTGATTCGTTGTACTTTGTCTTAGGAGTGTATTATTCATTGAATTTAATTTGAAACTTTATAGATTCTATGTTTCAAATTTTTTTACGGATGTATAAGTGCATCGTTGCACACAAAGCGCTATTCCATGCAACTTGTGCACTCTCGTTCCTTGTTTTTCTTTTTTGACTCGTTGTACTTAGTCTTAGGGATATATTATTCATTGAATTTAATTTTTTATTTTATAGATTCTATTTTCCTCGTTTTTTTGCGAATGTATAAATGAATCGTTGGATCTTGTATTGAAATCGTTGTAGAATCTCGAATTTGAATCGCTGACAGTGGCCCATAGCTGAATACCATAGATCCATACGGATTAGGTTCGATAAATTTCATTGAATTTAATTCGATATTTTCTAGATTCTATGTTTCAAATTTTTTTACGAGTGTATAGATGCATTCATTGCACGTACAATGCGTTTCGATGCAACTTGTGCACTCTGGTTCCTTCTTTCTCCTTTTTGACTCGTTGTACTTTGTCTTGGGGATGTATTGTTCATTGAATTTAATTTGGAACTTTATAGGTTCTATGTTCCAAATTTTTTTACGAATGTATAGATGCATTCATTGCACATACAATGCGTTTCGATGCAACTTGTGCACTCTGGTTCCTTCTTTCTCCTTTTCGACTCGTTGTACTTTGTCTTGGGGATGTATTGTTCATTGAATTTAATTTTAACTTTTGTAGATCCTATGTTTCATATTTTTTAATCAGCGTGTCCAAGATAGCGTGTCTAGCAATCCAAAATCAATTTGAATTTCGTTTGATGTGGGATCGAGTGGGACAAAGGTGAACGTGAATGAAAGGGGAGAGTTGAAATTGGTAAAGGACGTGGTTATAGAAGTGATTCGAGATTGAACTTCGGATGAAACAAAGGGGTTAAATGGGTAGGTGAACTGCATAGGTATTGAAATTCTGGTTCCGTGCATGGATATTCAGTTTGGAAACGCGATTATTAAACCTTTAGCATCGAGGGACCATATTTGGGACGTAAAGTTATTTTCGTGGTTAAATCTACGGGACTTCTAAACTTTTGTCATTTGTACAGGTTCATTCGTTTGTATCGACTCGTTGAAATATTTTTGAAACTTTTGAAGATACTAAAAAATGTTTCAGACCAAAGTTAAATGGTTTCGGAGGATCATTTATTTGATTGGAATTAATTATTAATTAGCATTTAGCTTCAATCGACGAAATTTGTAATTTTACTTAAAAAAAAAAAAAAAATACGTTGTTTAAGAATCTGAAATATAAATAATTTTAAAATCGACAATAAGAAAAATGCAATTTTTTTATAATCGTTTAGAATTAATTTGTAGCTTGAAATATTAGTCTAATTTTTTAATTTAATTTTTTAATTAGTGTACTATGAAATTATTATAATCCAAGACAAAGATTTTAAACTTAATTATAGAGAATAATATCATCCATTACAAAAGGACGTTTTAAATCGAAGAAAAAATCTTATTTGTTTTCGAACAGAGATTTGCATTAATTAGAAGTAAAATAGAAAAAGTCGATGGAATTATTGGAGAGTGGTTCTTTCACAAAACTTAAATTTACATTCCATGATTTTATTGCAAACTTTAATTCGAGGCTACCAATCTAGGATTGCGAAGGAACTACGATTCGCTGAGAAAATATAACTTGTATTTTAATAAAAATATTACGATTAAATAAATCATAAAAACTAGAATCACAAATATAAATTTTAATAGAAATAATATAAATAAAGAAATTAAAAAAAAATAATAGCCATGCTACAATTCGCTGGGAAAATATAGCTTGTATTTTAATAAAAATATTACGATTAAATAAATAATAAAGACAAGAATTGCTAATATAAATTTTAATACAAATACTATAAATCAAGAAATTAAAAAAAAATGGTAATAACAAAAAGAGGAAATTAAGAAAAGAAAAAAGAAAAAATTGTAACGACAAAAAGAGAAAATTTAAAACACATCAAATTGGTTTTGTTTAATTGGTTGTTAAATTAAGATTCTTATCTGCATAAATTTGCTCCGCAAGTAGCTCGTTACAAATATAAAACTATTAAAAGAATAATTTACATTCGAACATAAATCTGCACCATTTGTAATTGAAATGAAAAAAATATCGATTAACTCGATACATTTACATGCTATTGACCAGACATCACTGGTACGCATCGATTACAAGCAAAATTACGAAAATTAATGGAAACGCTATATTCGACGCTAATATCGAAATCCTAATTTCAATAAATTTATGTATCGATATTATCTGGTTACACGAGTAACGCAATTTATATTCCAACCTGAATTATTTATACGCCAAGGGAAAATGACAAATTGCATATTTAGATATTCAATTGAGATTTACATTCTAATGAATTTACTCTCCGGAGGTGAAGTCACCATTAAGCTCGTAATCAAACATAAATCTGCGTTTAGACCGCAGAGCAAAGTGAAAAGGATGAAAGGGGGAGTATTAACTTCGAATATGAAATTGAAATTTCTGATTTTAATTAATTCTCGACAGAATTGACTCGTTACACAGAACGAAATCGTTGCTGAAAATGTTCCTCACAATCGAACAACGAATCAGCGCTGTTTGTGAGCGGAACACAAAAAGAAACGCACAAGTTCGATCTTCGAGCGGGATAACGTGATTTCTGTTCGTGTTCGATTGTAGCCGGTTTTGTTTGAAAAATAAATTAGAAAAACTTTTAACACAAACTATGTATCTATATTTGAAAAAATTAATTTTATTTAGTTATCGCTGCACTATTAAATTTGATCACTGTATTACTGTAGCGACACCACGATCAATCTACAATAATTATTAGTTAAAACATTTTCAAATGAAAATTAAAAACTGTAATCGATCGTAATTTTTTCTCCAATAAGCAGACAAAATTCGGGCTATAAAGAGTTAAACGCCACGCCGATTTTGATCGAATTTACGTTAGGCTGCGATACTAATTGAAAATTGCTATGTTCAGATCAATTTATTTTTTCCCTTAATTTTTCATATTTTTTAAAAAATCTTACGTGGTACTTTGAGGGTTGCGAATAGGGATACATTAAAAAAAAAATTTCTTTTATTCGTCTATCGATTATTATCGTATCTCCAATGGATTCTATGTTGAGATCAATTTATTTTTTCCCTTAATTTTTCGTATATTTTAAAAAATCTTACGTGGTACTTTGAGGGTTGCGAAATGGGAGGTATCTGTCGCGTTGAACTTTGAAGATTATGAATAACGAAATATCTGTCGCGTTGAACTTTGAGGATTGTTAATAGGGAGATATCTGAGGCGTTGAACTTTGAGGATTGTGAACGAGGAAACGGATTTCGGAAGAAAGAAATTTTTTCAACATGTTAAACGCCACGCGGATTTTGGTCGACTTTCCGTTAGGCTGTGCGG
>SMSQ01018506.1:14118-25209 GCA_019453375.1 Ctenoplectra terminalis
AACCTAAGAATAATTTTTGTATGAAAACAAGTGTTATTTCAAGTGCACCTTCAATTCCATTCTTCCTCAAAATTTAAATAAGTAATTATTTCGTAGCGATGATAATAACTTGATCATCCACCGTAGGTCACGTTGACTCCACAAGTAATTTTATTCGTTCCCTCTAACCTGAGAAACGCGACCCGGTAAATCCTCTATGCGTCCAAGCAATATCACCGTACCGCAAGAACGTACAACCAGTTGAGATTCACATATTGCTTGACTCGTCTTAAAGTTATTTGCTCTTGTCTCGAGAGGTAATAGAAGAAGAAAAATCTGTCGACGTCGCGAAACCGTAACATTTTCTTACCGTAGGACAAGAAACGCTTCCCTTTGCTCTTCGCTTGCTAACTCTCATCTCTCTCATCTCGGCGAACGCGACTAGATCTACACACGGCTAGATTCAATATCCGTCTATCTGGTTATCTATTCCTCGAACAATTCCGTTTCGACGTGGAAGAAGGAACACAGCGGAAAAGGGTACAAAACATTGTCCAAGGAAAGGTTGAAGATGAACGTTCAACGCGATATCTGACCAGCGTGCTCGAGGATATTTTAATGCTTCTTTATTTATATCCGAGGTTCGTGTAACGACGAATAATAGGTCTCGAAGAGTTGCGTAAACAAGCCACTCGAGACGAATCTGGAATTTTATCGTTAACGTTGACCATGCTTCGCTTTAACAAGCCCGTGAAATATGGCCGAGCTAATGGGTTCCTATTAATATCGATACACGAGCGTTCGAGGCACCCGACGTCGAGTGCTGAGGTTTCGTAATATCGACGAGAATAATATAGCTTCGAGTATGACTCTTCTAACTGATCGATGTATATTTATTGATTAATTTTAAGAAACAAAGTAATCGTTTGAGGACCTTTTTTGGATCAATATTTATTGTAGCCTTTATACGGTAGCTGCCATAGAAATTGCACATGAACACAGGCTGTTTTTCTAAAATTGAGAATTATATTATAATCGATATGTCCGATAAGTTCATTTTTTAGCGATAAATTGATTTTTAGCGCTTTGAAATGCAACTAAATTCAATTCAAATCTTATTTTTTATCTTGTTCAAATTTTCTCTGTTGAAATTTGCTTTATTGTAATATTACTGTATAATTACTGTATGATATAATTACTATAATTATAATTACTGAATAAAAAATAGTGGAAATTTATGGCTTAAGGAGAGTACAATGCGTTTCCAAAAATCGAACTTTTCAGTGTGTTTTCTACCGAATAGAGCTTTTGCAGCAATCTGATGTGTGTATAGGGATGTTGGTAGGCAGTAACTCACGTCTTCTTTTTCTTTGTGGGATAGCAAATGGAGTTAGAAGTTATTATATATTTGTAAACAAAGGGATATCGTGTTCTATAAATTAATTACCATTTTGTACGATTAATTTTATACGCTACATGTACGTATATTAACCCTTTGTTGCATGATTTTAATTTTAGAAGGAAATATATGAACTCTTAAAAGTGATAATAATAAGAAATTAACAATGATAAAGTTTTTTTTCTGTAACGGATTTATCTATGGAAGCATTATAAAAAACAAGATATGTGCTATTAATGGTAAATATTATATTATTATATTATTAACGTAATGTATACAAATAATGTATATAAATAATACGCTACAAATGTTAATTACAACACAAAGAATTTAAAATAAATAACATGTTGCACATTTGCAACACGATGCAACGTAGGGTTAATATAAAAAATATCCATGGCTTAGGAAATATTTATATTTGTAAATTCTGAAAAGCTGCGAATTTCCTGAAATTTTTGGAAATATTGTTTGATCGGGTATTTTCTACGACTGCATGTTTCCCACTTTCATTCCAATAGCACCGTGCAATCTGGAAAAACTGCGTCCAATGAATTGCCAAGTCCCGATCAATAGACACATCCCTTTAATTAACTTTTATCAAGATCGAATTCTAGATTGCAATTTGCTTTAATTGAAACGTGTACAAAATTAAAGGATTCCAATTAAGTTGTGAAAAAAAAAAGAAATTGAAACTCTATATTGTAAACTAAACAGACTTTATAAATTAAAATTGTTGGATATCTTTAATGTACGACTACGGCAGTAACTAATTCTTAATAATTTAATTTTTCTAAAAATAAGGAACTAACAATTTTAGTTCCTTATATTCTAAATAGTATTTTCTAAATACGAAAAACAATTCTATCTGTATGAAAAAAATCATTCGTAAAGCAAATATATATTTATATATATTATATTCTGTAAAAAAATTGTAATATATAAAAACAAAATTTGAAATAAAATTTTTTCACCGGAGCTTTAGATTTCGAGAAAATCGAGTTTGAAAATCCAGTGCACATGGTAGTGTATACATGGTAACTACAATGACCAAATTTTATGAAGGTCAATTTAGTACATTTTTTGTTATTGAAGAATAAAAATGGTTATATTTTATAACTGTAATGAAATAAAATTACATTTTAATTTCATTATTTTATTTATCCAATTAGAAGAAATGAACGAATGAAACTCTCTATATTTTTATCACTAAATGTCATAAATGCTTAATGTTTAAATAATAATTACACGTAACTATTTGAGGCAGAAATAATTTTTAGAATTTTTCAATTAATTACTCAGGATGGAGGAGCAATTGATTACCAAAAATAACTATAGTTGCAATTAGTCATTAAATAAATAGATTTGTGTATGCGAACTTATATACTTTTGCCTATTCTGCAAATAATAATTTTTTTTTTTATTTTAATATTAAGTCGTTTATATTAATATTACACAATTTTTTCAGAGATAAAATTATGAGCGAGAAATATTCTAGTTAATCCTTCAAATCGTGAACATTTGGTAAATCTAATTAATGATTCTGTTGCAACTGTTACCTTTACAGATTGTTACAATTATTACATGAATATGTATACGAAGTTATCAGCAGCTGCTGCTGGAGAACCGTTATAGGTTAGGTTATCTACGTGTACATCGTGTATTAAGTATCTGCATACAGTTTTCATACTTACTATGTATCTAATTATGAATTCCGAACGTTACATATTTAATGAACTGGTAATTACTATTAAACAACTATTTGTTGTACATCTTTGCGACGAAGAAAATTTTGAATTTCTTAACAATTAATTTACATATCATTTGATTTTTTCTTCTTTATAATAGTTTAAGCAAAAAGTAAAATATTCTCGTAGAAAAAATTGATTTGCGAAAAGGTGAATTTTATTTGCAAAAGGGTGAATTAGAGGTGCAAAAGATTGAATTTGATTTGCTAAAGGGTGAATTAGGAGTGCAAAAGCTTGAATTTGATTTGCAAGAAGGTAGATTAGGAGAGCAAAAGGGTGAAGTAGGAGTGCAAAAGGTTGTATTTGATTTGCAAGAAGGTGAATTAGGAGTACAAAAGCTTGAATTTGATTTGCAAAAGGGTGAACTAGGAGAGTAAAAGCTTGAATTTGATTTGCAAAACGGTGAATTAGGAGTGCAAAAGCTTAACTTTGATTTGCAAAGGAGAGATCTAGGAGCGCAAAAGCTTGAATTTGATTTGCAAAACGGTGAATTAGGAATACGAAAGGTTGAATATGATTTGCAAGAAGGTGAATTAGGAGTGTAAAAGCTTGACTTTGATTTGCAAAAGAGAGATCTAGGATTGTAAAAGCTTGACTTTGATTTGTAAAAGAGAGATCTAGGATTATAAAAGCTTAAATTTGATTTCCAAAAGAATGAATTAAGAGTGCGAAAGCTTGACTTTGATTTGCAAAAGGGAGATCTAGGATTGTAAAAGCTTGACTTTGATTTGCAAAAGAGAGATCTAGGATTATAATAGCTTGAATATGATTTACAAAACGGAGAATTAGGAATGCGAAAGATTGAATTTGATTTGCTAAAAGGTTGATTAGGACTGCCAAACGTTGAATTTGATTTGCAGAAGCATGAATTAGGAGTGCAAAAGGTTGACTTTAATTTGCAAAAGAGAGAACTTGGATTGCAAAAGCTTGAATTTGATTTGGAAAACGGAGAATTAGGAATGCGACAGATTGAATTTGATTTACAAGAAGGTGAACTAGGAGTGCAAATGGTTGAATTTGATTTGCAAAACGGAGAATTAGGAATGCCAAAGATTGAATTTGATTTGCAAGAAGGTAGATTAGGAGAGCAAAAGCTTGAATTTGATTTCCAAAAGAATGAACTAGAAGTGCAAAAGCTTGAATTTGATTTGCAAAAGGATGAATTAGAAATGCAAAAGCTTGAATTTGATTTGCAAAAGGATGAATTAGAAATGCAAAACCAGTATCATACACCCACCCTTCTCCAACAATAATTTTTCCAGTCTACGTCCAACAAATCGCTTGGTTTGTCATTACAAATCACTGCAGCCCAACAAAAAGTCAACGCTTATCCACGAACGAAGCCATCGTAAACAAGTTAAGCAAGGAGCGTAACGAGCTTGCGTTTCCTCTGCAAGCCAGGAAGCCTTATTGTTGTAACGAACGCGATAAAACGAAACGGCGGCATTAAACTGTTACGTGTACCGCGATACGATACTCGAAGAGGTCTGCAATGTTGGAACGTTTTAAGGGCACATTCGTAAGTTCCACGTCGATGATGTAACAACGTCGGGACGAGTCCTGGAAATTCAGTTACTTCGTCTTCTCGAGCACGGTCACGAACCCATCGCCAGATGCGAGGCGTAAAAAGGAACCTTTAACCTCACCGCAGGCTGGGTAGAAACGTACGAAACGATGGATGGGTCATTTCGAAAACGAGGATCGACACAGGTCGTACGTGTCGAGGGCTGCTGACGTTTGGCTCGGAATACGATTGAAAATAAAGAAGCTTTAAGGTGGTATTTTCAACTTCGTGCTAAGGTGCACTATTTCGTAGGTTGTACGGTTCCGCTGGTTTATGATTCCGAAGCAAATCGGTCTGTGTTTAGGATTTTTATTTATATTTACTGTTGCAGAAATTTTGGCTCACGAACAGATAGGCGAAAATTTACGATACGAGTGTATCGCGATAACCGGTGACTACACAAAACTAAAATTGCAAACTGTAAGACGCGAAAAGTTACAAGAAAGATGGCATTACGTGTATAGCTTGCGCACTGCCTACTGTGTCTGATCAAGCATAGTCCAGTACTACTTGCGTGCACTAATAGTATCGCGTATTTCTTCAAGTCTACTGTTTGATTTACGTTTCCTTTCTGCACTATGTAACAATTTTTAGTAAATGTATTGTTGTGTATATTGTAAAAACTGAGAATGTAAATAAATATGTAAAATATTAATTTTTACGTAAATAAATAAAAAAAATGGAAACTAATGCGAGGAACTATAAATGTAAATATATTCGAAAGAAATATGTGTTTGAAAATTTTCGACATATTGTAGATATGGGATTATGTTGTATATTAAATAAGAATAAAAAAATGGGAATATAAAAATTGTATCAAATTAAGTTAAACAAATTGACTCTATCTAGAGTCTAACGTCATAAAAAAAAAAAATTTATTCGGACGAAATGATTTCTCATCTTTAACACTAGAACCACCGGCGAGTAAAGTAGGCTTATTTGTATCAAAGGAATAAAAATGTTAGGTATTTCAAAAAGTATCTATAATAAGGGTAACAATTCTTTGTACATATTTTTTACAAAAAGTCATAGAAAATTTATAAAATTTCTATAAGAACGGTAGTTCTAGTGTTAATTAAATAACACAAAATCATTGAATTTATATCAATCTCTTATAGCAGATAAGTAAAATATTATTGTCAAATAATTATTACTCAATTACTTATATATATTTTACATTTTATAATACTCTCACGATACGTTACGGTACAATTTAACACAGTAAAACTGATAAACAAACTGTACATAAATGCCAAACGCATTAAAAAATTCCCTATATAACATTCAAACAGTTCCATACGCTCCGAACACAAAAGATACTTACGAATCATCCAGCGAAATGGATTTTAATTAATCGCGATCGAAACCGCAAAAGAGTCCCGTCCGTTCGCAACAAAATAAATGAACGGAAACTTTCGAATGAATTCTGTTCCCCGCAAAGAGTTGATTTAATTACTCCCAACCTCTCGTACTTCAAGCCCCGTCGTTGACGACGTCCTATCACCGCACGCAGCATGTTCAGGATCCCCGGTAACAATCGGGCAAATTATAATTGAATCTCTAATGAAAAGTCGGGAGAAAGGATGGTTGAAGCCTTGGTGAAGTAATTACGAATCTTCTGTGAGGGAATCGCGGATGCTAATCCGTAATCGACGTGCTCAGAACTACTGACAATGCATCACGGTGTACCCTCTCTCCCTCTCTCTCTCTCTCTCCCTCTATCGTCGCACGCTCGTCTGCTAGATTATGGAAGTTAATAACTCATCAGCGCGCCCTACTTATACGGCTACGTGCTGTCATAATCGGCTCATGAATATCGTATTATGGCACGAAACGGCAGCAAAATTCGGCTCCACGCAAGATAGGCCACCTCTATTGTCCTCCCCTGATTAGGCTCCTTGTTATCTCAAAAGCATTTATCAGGTGCTACGTGACAGAGAGGAGAGTTGTCTGTTTCACTGCCTAATACGGGAGTACGTGTTAAGTTGTAGGGTGGGGTTCCTAAGACGAGACCGGGGTCTAAACTTAATTTCAAGCGTAATTGAGGATAACTTTATACCGTCAGATAGGGGACACTCGAAGGAATTTCTTGAATCGTTTCGTTGAACAGTCTCGATTTAATTATTGGTTGTATCGTATTGCGAATATGCAATACGTTCTTCATTTTTAGTTTCTCGTATTGTGATTGATGTTTTGTACGATGTAATTTTTAGCTTTTCTAGGTAATTTAAGTTTAATCCTTTATTTTACAATCGTGAGGCATACTGGAGCGTGGGTTATGCTCCAAATGCAGTAAAGGCGTCATGTGTTTGTAAGTTTTTAGTTACTAAATTTATATTATCTAGAATATTTTAACGTTTTACATTTTATACAGTGTTGAAATAGTTAACACGTTAAGCGCCACACCGGTCCCTGGGGACCGACGCTGAAATTTTCGTTCAGGTATAATTGGTTTCTGAGAACTGACAGCATCAATTTCAAAAATTAATACTTTATAATTCATTAATTGGTTCTATTAAATCACATTAAACAAAGATACGACTTCCCTTTGCAGGCCTGTACAATTTTCTTCTTAAATTCTTAAGTATTTTGCGAATTAGTATCAACAGCACATAGCCTAACGAAAAGTCGACCAAAATCGGCGTGGCGTTATATATTTATAACTACTGAAAAAATAGTAGGGCAAAGGGTTAAAGACAGAAGCGTATATGTTTCAGTAAATTCTAGGTGTTTTTCAGAAAGTTTCATATTCAGTGTCTTTACAGTATAAATATATATAGAGTACTGGTTTTGTTTCCAAATAAAAGTACGGAAGAATTGTCTGTACTCCATAACTCACCAAATTATGAATCTTACCACAGACTTACAGTGGTGAGTTTAGAAATTATATACAATTCAATTATCAAAGTTGGTAAAACAATCATATGTGAAAAGATACTCTTTTATCGATAATTCTGGTCTTTTAATTACTAATTTCTTCAGTCATTTAATTACTAATTTCTTCAGTCATTTAATTTTTTATTTCTTCAGTCATTCAATTTCTAATTTCTTCAGTCATTTAATTTCTAACGTATTGTAGGCAGAAACAAATTTTTTTACGAAAATTGCATAAATTGGTACAACGGGACACACCTTTTGACGGAAGTAAATTTTTTTTTATTTCATTATTTAATAAGATTTGAAGATTTACACACTTTTCTTCAGATCACTTGATAGCGCTTCTCAATACGAATTCATAAATCCTGTATATATACGACCGAATGAATTATGCATTAATGAAAAATTGGATTAGTTGCATGATATAACCCACAGGTACAGATTTTATAAACATTTTTTCACAATATTTAATTATTTACGATTTTCACGAACGTGTGATCTAAACTTGAGTAAACATTTGACCAAATAACTCATACATGTTCTACAATTAATTATTATATTTTCGTACTCAGACAAAAGAAAGTCTTTCATCGTGCCCGGCGTATGAAAATGAAAGGAAAATATTTCAAATAAAGGAAGACACTAAAGAACTTACCAGAACCGTCAAATCGTGTAAAAACCTGCTTAGTTTTTTCAAACATGTAAATCTTCTGCACCTAATTTAAGCTTTGATCCAATATGGTATTACCTAGTCTAATGGTCACTTTCGTCTCGCACTGGGACTGTATCCCAGTCATCCATCTGCTTTACACATGTCTCAAGTGAAATTTACTTCATTGGTTTCGTATTAAATCAACGTTTTCCTGACGGTCAAATTACGTGGTTGCTAATAACCCAATCGGGTTGATGCAGCTTTAAATTTAAATTAAAAAAAAAAAGAAAGTCTTCCAGAATATTTTTGTCACGATATACTTATTTACTGTTAACAATCCTACAAATAATTGAAATAACATTCACTACAATATATACGTCCACAAAGAATACAACTGAAACGAACCAAACAATTTCACCAACAATAAAACACATAACAACACAATTAAACGATATAATAAATTTTATTCCAAACTATTACGAAAAGAGTAGCGTCAAATATATTTTAAGTTCCAAATGAACGCGATCTTTGAAACTTTGGACTCGTATAAATAAAAAAAATCTTAGCACCGAGCTAAACCTAGAACACTGAAAATATTTTGCAATTGTCCATTAAGCTTTCAGCGGTGTTAAAGAAAAATTTCCCTCGAAAAGTTTCTCGGAACGTTCGTATTTCCCGCTTGGGCCCGAGCGCTTCCCCCACCCACTCCGCCGACCGAAGACACCTGCGCACGTCGCCAGTTCCTTCGAGAACGGCCGAACGAGAGGATGTGTCTTGCGTATTAAGATACGCAATCCTGGTTAACTTTATCGCTAGCTAAGTATATTTTCGATAATTATTACGTATCGTATACCAGTGTTCGCATTGTCACGTTTGTAATTAACAATCTGTAAACATCGCGAGAATAAATGAAATAACTTTGGGGCTCTCTGTTGCTTGGCGATTCGATTGTTGAATATCACGTAACATTTCGAGCAGGTCGATTAAATACTGAGTCTTTAATACAGTTTGGATTGGGCTGGGATTTAATAATGCGTTATTTAGACAGATTTGATCGAAGTTCGTGATTTTTATTAGTTACAGGTGGTTCGTCCGATCGACAACTTAAGATGGAATGGCCGATGGTTGAACTACTGACGTCACGACGTTTTTCATGATGGAGGTTCGGTAATGCTGAATTTATTTCTGAGGGAGGTCGATGCATGGTATGCCTTTTTATTATTTTTTGTTTATCGAATCATTGGTGATACATGGTAATACACTGCGGTGCGTAACTATAGCACCGGCTAAATTTTTAACTGTTCCAGAATTTAGATTGAAAATTCAGAATAATTAATTGTAAAAATTGAAAGTGTGTGAAAAATAATCAAGTTTAAATTAATTTTTATTTAAATTCTCCTTTTGTACAATACAATGAAAAGTCTGAATTTTCACTGTTGCGTAACAATAGCACCGCATCGATAAAATCAATGATAAACAATTTTAATATCTCGTCGGACCACCTTTTTTTCTAATTAGCTCGAAAATTCTGTCTGGTACGCTATCGATAAGTTTCCGAAATATATCTCTACTTATTTCGTTACTTATTTTTATTATTGCATTTCTAAATTAGTAAATAACAAGGCCGGTGCTATAGTTACGCGACAGTTGAAAATCACATTTTCTATTGTATCGTTTTGTACAAGAGGGCAATTTAAATGTGACTTAGTCTGCGGTTCATTTTTCTCATACTTTTTCAATTTCTACAGTTAATTCTTTTGCACTTTTAATCTAAAGTCTAAAACAGCTAAAAATTTAGGCGGTGCTATAGTTATGCACCGCAGTGTATATTACGTAATTGATGTTTCTTGTAATGGTAGTGTGATATAACTGAAGTAATAGTTTCATAGTTTGCTGAAAATATTCGGATGATTAAATATGTCGTTTCGTTGCATTGCAAATATTAAATAATTCGTTTCCGTGTTCCAAAGTTGTTACGTGGATCGTTTGTTTTATTCAAATCGATATTTTGTAGTTGAATCCTCGATAATTTAACGGTAAGAATTTAGTCTTTAGATTTTTCGGATTTTTGNCGTAATTGATGTTTCTTGTAATGGTAGTGTGATATAACTGAAGTAATAGTTTCATAGTTTGCTGAAAATATTCGGATGATTAAATATGTCGTTTCGTTGCATTGCAAATATTAAATAATTCGTTTCCGTGTTCCAAAGTTGTTACGTGGATCGTTTGTTTTATTCAAATCGATATTTTGTAGTTGAATCCTCGATGATTTAACGGTAAGAATTTAGTCTTTAGATTTTTCGGATTTTTGTTACGTATTGAAGAAAAATTGGAACCACGCATATTTTACTGCGTATCGATCGTGATTATTCTGGTAGAGTCAACTTGGGATATCGATTACTTTACTGGCCATACGAGGCAGTCGGAACAGTAAACGTAAACAATCTTCGACTCAAGGCTATACGGAAAAACCTGAACCGTAAGATATCGTGCCACTTGTGCGTGTTTACGAATTAGTTTTTATTTTCGCAAGCATTCTTGAGCATTTATGAAACGCGTAGTAGTTTACATCTAGAAAATACGAATCAATTAACATTCTAACGAATATCCACAAAATAATTGTTATAATTTTGTAAATCGGTTATATTACAAACAATTACTTGTAATATTTATAAATAATTTTTTATTTCTCGTATTCATTCTGAATCTGTTAATCGTTCAAAATTTTTTTTATAATATCGAAATAATATATTTGTTAACGAAAAATGAATGATAACTTAGTGTATTCTACAAAAGACAGTATTTTTTTTAAACGAACGCTCAATAGGTAGAAAAATTTAAAATAATTTTGAGTAATTTCTTACCACTCCTCTCC
>SMSQ01018507.1:0-25887 GCA_019453375.1 Ctenoplectra terminalis
AAGACAGTTTTTCAAAATTTTGTATTGTTCAAAGCAATGGTCAATACGTATACCTGCTTTCTCATTTGTTTGCCGCTGTAGCGGTGGCATTCGATCTGAGAAGCGCAATTATTATGCCGCGTTCGTTTGCAAAGGGTTGAGGAACCCACAACTGAACAAATAAAAAAGCATCCATTTTTTCCAAATCTCGGAAACAATTTCAGATAAAATATTAATTGGGTAATCTGCTAAATAAATTAGATACGCGGTTTTTTTAAAGTTACAAGATGGATGAAAAAATTGTTCGGAGGCTGAAAAATTATTGTATTTATTATTTTACAAATTCCTTAAATAGGTGTGTTCGATAACTTGTTAGAAATCAAATCAAACCGTGAAAGGTTTGATTTAATTCGGATAATTTTTACCAAAATGGATAAGAAATACTCCCTCCGTCCGGAAATATGGTATGCATTTAAAAAAAAAATCGTAGATTATCGCGAATATAGAAAAGAAATGACAACATTCATTATATTATTATAGTATATGTTAAAAGTAATATAAACTAATATAATTGACACGTGTCGTGTTCTTCTTGGTTTAAAACTTAACGATCAAAGATCAGTTTTTTTTATGATAAATAAAGTTGGTACCGCTGCAAAATATATATGGAAAATTGCCAAGAAGAATTGATAAACTTAAAAAGAAGAGATTCCAAATATAAACAATTGACCAGAGAACAACGTGATGGTATCTTAGAAAAATGATTACAGTACATGAAAGAGAACAAGTTAAAACACGGTGACTAGCTGGAAAATATTTATGTTCCAAAGAAGCGTACAATAAGGCCAAATCATATTTTAATTTAATTTAGGGAGTATTCTAACAAAATTATTCTTTTTTAATTATAGTTTTTCTAAAAAAGTTAATACAATATACTTGTGTTAATTTTTAGTTTTATTTTATTTTTTTTCCAAACGTATACCATATTTTCGGACAACAAAAATCGCGAAATGTATACCATATTTCCGGACGGAGGGAGTATGATTTTACAGGAGAGTCATTTTTAATCGAGTTAATTATTGCTGAGAATTATTACAAATTAATTGTACTAAATTATTATTCGGAACGACTTGTTTTAGAATTGACGATTTTTAGATTATTTTCGGCTGTGGTTCTCTTAAGTAAGGGCTGAATCACCCCAACGTACTTCCGCCAGAAGTACCAGACCGCTTCCAGTAGACTAACGTCGACCCCGAAAGCCCTTAAAGGGGTGAAGTCAATGGCCATTGGTTGAGTTTGTAATTATCCTACCTAACCAACTCGAAAATTCGGTCTCCCAAATTGATAGTGTCTCGCGCTCGGAAGGACACTGCGTAAACTTAGCTTTCTGTCGGGGTTTTAGGTGTCTGCTCCATCGTTTTAACGAAGGTGAACATCCCAATTTTCTCGTTTATTTTACTCACATTTTCTTATGGTTAATCAAGCCACTCTAACCAGACTTTAATTATACGCTACATTATTGAAAGCATTTTATTGTCGTAGTTTATGCATTTTAAATTAATATTTATGGCCTTCGGTGAAACTTAAAAATCCTGCTACGGTCTCATATTTTTTTCGATCGTTTTATGATTTTTTTACGAAAGTTTTACGATTAAGAAGATAGAATTTATTTTATTAGTACGTTAAACAATAAAAGGAAGAATATTTATTGAAAAGGAAGTTTCTTAGTCCTTTACTTTCTTAACCTTCTGGTATATAATCACGAGCCACACCCGTGGCGCTGATTATGGTTAAGATGCAATAAAAATATACTATATTTATGATAAAGTTTAATTCTAACTTTGTAATTTCCAATTGTAATTTCTGACATTGTGACAAGTGAATTGCTGACATTGTAAGGCAAGGAGTTAACATTTTTAGTTCCTGTTCGATAACAAGTATTGTAGGAAGTTGAAAAGATTGCATTTGGAAGGAATGTGAATCTCACATTGTCAGTAGTCAGATTGGAACAGGCACACTCTTTTTGCACACATATTCTGGACTCTAGCTTATTATTAATTAATATTTACATATACTAATTCAATCACAGGATAATTTTTCGTCCGCGGATAGCTGTGATGTGGGTCTTACATACACTTGTCAGAATAGTCAGATAGCAAGACACACGCTCTTTTTCCTCACGTATTTTGGATTCTAGCGTATTATTAGAAGCGGCACGCTCTTTTTATCACACGTATTCTGGACTCTAATGCATTATTCACTGATATTCACAGAAATATGGGACTCACATTGTCAGTAGTCAAATTGGAAGAGACACGCTCTTTTCTCACACGTATTCTGGATTCTAGCGTATTATTAATTGATATTCACATATACTAATTCAATCGTAAGATAATTTTTCGTCCGCAGATAGCAGGGATATGAGTCTTACATTGTCATTAGTCAGATTAGAAGAGAGACGCTCTTTTCTCACACGTATTCTGGATTCTAGCGTATTATTAATTGATATTCACATATGTTAATTCAATCAGAAGATAATTTTTCGTCTGCGGATAGCAAGCATGTGAGTCACACATTGACATTAGTCACATTAGAAGAGGCACGCTCTTTTTATCACACGGATTCTGGACTCTGGCATATTATTCGCTGATATTCACATATACTAATTCCATCGTAGGATAATTTTTCATCCACAAATAACAAAAACGTGGGACTCACATTATCAGTAGTCAGATTGGAAGAGACACGCTCTTTTTTCACACGTATTCCAGACTCTAGCGTATTATTCGCTGATGTTCACATTCTGGAATCTAGCATACTATTAACTGATATTCACATATACTAATTCGATCACGAGATAATTTTTCGTCCACGGATAACAAAAACACGAGTCTCACATTGTCAGTGATAAAATTGCAAGAATCACGCTTTTTTTCACGCGTATGCTAGACTCTAGCATATTATTCGCTGATATTCACATATACTAATTCCATCGTAGGATAATTTTTCATCCACAAATAACAAAAACGTGGGACTCACATTATCAGTAGTCACATTAGAAGAGGCACGCTCTTTTTATCACACGGATTCTAGACTCTAGCGTATTATTCGCTGATGTTCACATTCTGGAATCTAGCATACTATTAACTGATATTCGCATATACTAATTCGATCACGAGATAATTTTTCGTCCACGGATAACAAAAACACGAGTCTCACATTGTCAGTGATCAAATTGGAAAAAACACGCTTTTTTTCACGCGTATTCTGAATTCCAGCGTATTATTAATTGAGATTCACACACATTAATTCGATCGCGAGATAACAGGTGTGCCGAACGACAAATGCCCTTGGCCCTGCGCCGTCCCAAGTGCAATCTTTTCATACAGTAGATTGATTGAGATGGTCCTACATCCTCGTTAGAGTACTCCTGTTACGATAAGTTAAGCTTAACATTTCCGGGGTAGCTTGGCGCTACTCGACGACCCCAGGGAGCCTGGATCATTCTGAAGGGGATTCCCCATGGCCGCCATTTTACTTGCACAGTTCCATCAACTGTGGCGTATGAATCCAACCCCAGCTCTCACTTAGCATACCTCGAGGGGATACGTATTAATGTATGCTCAAGTATTTACCGCTAGTTTACGCTGTAATTAATTTAACACGTTACATAAACTCGCGAGGGGTGCATTTAAACATTACTAAAGACCTCGTAGTTAGACCGTGTAGTTGCCAATAGTACTCATAGTTTTCTACCAATATTCGTAGAGATATAAATAATACCTGGAGTACATTTCGAGATACGTAAACCGTATTTAAAACGATTTTTCGATCGTCGAGGAAGTCACAGGGAGATAATACGCCCCGAATCACGGACCTAATGCATTGAACCGTCTATTGTACAATTGATGGAAGTAACATAGCGATGTCGTGTACTAATTTCTTAGCATTGGAACTACCAGAGCAGTCAAAATGATCGATTCTTTATTTCTTATAGGTAACAGGTGGATTTTTATGTATTTGTTGGAAATCTAAAGGTGCAAAATTGTACAAGATCCACGTAATACGAAAAAATATAAAAATATCCAATTTATAGCGCTTTTTACAACAATTTGGTATAGGTGAAATAATTTTCTACTGAAATTATATACTATTTTTTTTTTATTCTCTTTAAATTCTATGAATTTTTTAACGCTGTATTTTTGAGTATTTTTCTTGGTTTTCTGTAAAATGTATGGTTAAAGATTTATTTCTCCCAAGTTATGTATTTTTTTTAAATGTTCATTATTGTGATTTCTTTGGTTTTAGTATTAACCCTTCGCACTCCGTACGATTCTTTATCACCGAAGAAAAGAAGTTTTACCTTGAACGGAAAAAATTACTATCGCTTGTGAGAGTACTTGTTTTTATTTATTTTACAAATATACTTTCTTCTCTCGTGAACGAAACACAAATTTTTAAATTTGTAAATCATCAATTTTTTAATTTTGTAAATCATCATGGTGCGATATCTGTGAAAATTGAGCGTAATCGTGCTGAAAACAGAACGTCTCCGTAGCGGAGCCAAAGGAGCGCCAAGGGTTAAGCGATAAAATTGAGTAACACTGCAAAATTAGAAACAATGTACCACACTTATTTTTTATTATTAGCGTGTATCATGTCTATAAGTTCATTACATTTTTATTTTACTTTATTCACAGTTTAGAAATGATAAAAATATGTTCAATTAAAAAGAAAAAAAAGAAAGCTTCGTCAAATTTGATACATAACGGACCACAATTTTGTATATTAAAAGTCATTTAGACTTTATCATAATATTTTATCACACACAATAGTAAAAAGTAACAAACTCATTGCAAGTCTCTACAATTTTAATTACATTCAATCAATAGTAAACTATCCTTCAAACGAATAATTTAAAAACCATTATTCTCATTACTATTACTTAAAAATACAGATAATATTGATTCATTTCAAATAATAACAATTTCAAAAATGATCACAAGTCTGAAATTAATTATGAAACAAAAAAAAAAAAAAAAAGAAAAATTGATTATATCACCTTCTCAGGATTCCAAACGAGACCGTGGATTTCCTCCTATAAAATCCAACCGTTCGTTTAAATAACCTCGATATAAATATTTAAACGCCCTTGCTAATTTTACGACCTCGCTATATTCCTTCCAACAATCGTACTCATACGTAAGATTTTGAAGGGATGCGCTGTTAAGTGCCTCAAGCTCCTGTCCAACAGATTCACGTGAACAATAACGGAGTAATTGCTGTATCGTGCGATTCGTGAATCATACATGCTGCAGGGACACCCTCCTCGTGCGCACCCTAACGTTGCGTAGGGGTGCGATAGGGTTGCGTTACAAAAAAAGCGGACCTAGTTAAACAACATCGACAAAGGAGCTTGAAATTATACGGGGAAAGAGTCCTTCGTATTCATGGCGTTGTTACAGACAGCATTTAAGATTCATGGCGTACAAGTCGTCTGCCTTGTATCCATCAACCGTGAATATTTATTTTTTATCTGTTTCTTTTTTGGTAATTCGGAGGAAAGTTGTTTATTTAGAAATTGTACGTTCTACGGTGTTTTATACATACATACATTTCTGATAGTTCCAAAGGAAGATGTTCCGTTTGTCCATTTCGTTTCTTAACCCATTTGCATCATTGGCGTATACAGGGTGTCCCAGAAAGGCTGTAAGTCCCTTTAACACGTTAAGCGCCACGCCGATCTCTGCGGACGCTAAAATTTCCGTTTAGGCATCGTTGGTTTCTCAGAGCTGACAGTATCAATTTAAAAAAATAATACCTTACGATTCATTAATGGATTCTATTAAAGCACATTAACACTTTCACGACACCAACGTGGTGCCATTGATAGGCCGGTCGTTATTTTCCGATGACTCCCACGTGGTACCATTGACAAACCATTCGCAAAGCTTGAATTTAGAATGCGGAATTTAGTTAAAATGGAGTTATTTTATTTTTAATAAAAAAATATATTATAATTGAACCATAATACATTTTAATGCTTTTTATTTTAACAAACCCCGATAAGTCACGCTTACTTACACGTATTATATCATAAAAAGCAGCTAAGTTTATTATGTTGTCACGAATTTTGTTTTATATTTGTACGTTTTAATAATTATCACGCTAAGGAAAAATATCGTTGTATAACAATGTTGAATTATTTCGTGAATTTACGTAAAGTTTTTTTTAAATTTATTCTTCAAAAATATTGCCGGCCCCTGGCGACGTTTCACTGCGCAAACATGCGGTCGTTAAAGCGTTAAACAAAGATACCACTTTCCTTTGCAGGCCTCTACAATTTTCTTCTTAAATTCTTAACAATTTTTCGATCAAATGTTTTTCAATTAGTATCGCACCACACAGCCTAACGGAAAGTCGACCAAAATCGGCGTGGCGTTTAACGTGTTAAGGGGTTGTTCCTGGGGTGATTTTAAACAACTTTTTCCTTTGCGAAAATGTCAAATTTATTAACGAAAAACACTGACCAATCACAGAGCGAGTAAGACGGCTGGGCGTCCGCGGGAGCGTTGGGTTCCACGCCGCGTTTGTGTCTCTACGAGCAACTCAGGATATATCGAAGCGACTGTTGACGAATGTTAAACAAAAGTTACATCGAATAAACTAATTAACCCCTTGGGTACATTTGACGTCTGAGACACGTCATTCACTTTTTTCCCCTAGGAGCGGATGGCGTGTCTAAGGCGTCAAACCAAAAATTAACATAACATGTTTCGGACGCCAATAGGCGCCAACAGTACCGGGAAGCCAACATGTTCCGGACGCCAATAGGCGTCAACAGTAGTCAAAGGGTTAAGAATAATTTTGTATTCTAAATTATCTAGTGGGAGTTAACATCTAGAGTGAGATGCTTATGGAGAGCGGCTAGTTGCCCGTAGTATCACAGTGGCATCTTATGGAGGGCGACTATAGTCGCCCGTAGTAGCGAAAGGGTTAATTGTTATTCGTGTGGAACAAATAAATTGAGTTTATTCGATATTCCAAATGGATAGTGAACAAATCAGCGAAAAGTAATTGAAATTTAATAACGAATAGAATGCAATTCTTTTTTCTAATAAAAATTTATTGAAATAACATCGAACACTATTATTGATCATAAATCTTATGTATATACGCTCAATTTTGTTGGTCACTGTCACCGGAACCGTACGCATACGCTCAACTTTGTTGGTCACTATTATTATTCGTTAGCTAAAAAAGATAGTCCCTGGCCATCGAATTAGGACCACTAGAAGTTTTCAGCATTTTTCACGTTTTACATTGAATTAACCCTTTGCGCTCGTGAATTTTTCTTAAGTTTCAAAGAACTACTGTGAAAGTATAGTGTTCTTTCGGAAAGAGAAACAGGAAATTATAAATGTTTACGATTTTTTGTTTATTTGGTTAATTTAGTTTATTTTAACCCTCTATAGCCCAAATTTTGTCTGCTTATTGGAGAAAAAATTACGATTGATTACAGTTTTTCGCTTTGATTTGAAAATGTTTTTACTAATAATTACTGTAGATGGATCGTGGTAATCAAATTTAATAGCGCAGTGATAACTAAAGAATCGTAACGATGCTGATGATAATAAAATGAGAGCGGCAGTGAATTCAAGTAGGAAGACAAAAATGAATTAACTGAAGTACATAAATTATCAGGTGTTGGCGGCGCAAACAAAGATATTTCGAATCTTACCAGACAAAATGTGTTTGAATTATTCATGCATAAAAAAGATTTGGCGATAAAGACCTTCTTTTCGTATTTCCTTATGATGCAAATGGGTTGATTTTGAAATTTCGTTTCGAAATTTTGCTTCCACATTTCGGGAACGTTGCGATTCTAACGAAACCAGAAGTATTTAATTACAAGTTCTTCCAGGTACAGTGGGATTCCATTGTTGTGATCACAGATAATTTGGTCGATTGGCTGTTGTTATAATTAGTCGGTTTCGTAATGTTTTACATAAAATTAGTAAAAAATAATGCGTCTCTTATGATCGAAATTTGATTATTAGTATCAACTGTATCGAACTGTAAAAATTCTTAGCAAATTCGTACCGAAGAGAGGTTTTCTTCAGAATTTACTTTTAACCGAAGCATACCTTTTATCTTTTACACGAGTCAGTTTTGAATAAAATGAATATGAAAATAAACAAATAATGATATGAAAATAAATGGCAAATAAATATGAAAATAAAATGAAACAATCAGTTTTGAATAAAAAATCAATCGAAAATAACTTTGTCAAATCAATTTTACTTTGTTTTCAGAAACAGTTATTTATGAGAAGTTTAGCGTAACTCGTGATACATATAAATCGTATAAAGTTATAATTGTTCGTAATAAGTTGAGTTGAACGATAACAATTTTTTATCCTCTCTGTAATATTATCAGCCGATTATTTTTATCAAAAACTTCAAGTCCCAAAGTGATCACAATAAGCGAATTCCGCTGTGTATATTTAGGAGTCCGAAGATTGAATTAGTAACATCGATTGAATTTTATAACACAGAAATGGTGATCCATGGAAAAATTATGCGAACCTTTTCCAAATTTCACATTTCACAGGTTTTAAAATTCAATTTCTTGCGACGTAGCAAAGCAGAATTAAAGAGACTGAATTGCATTTACGTTGTTCCCAATTTTTCTTTATCACTTTTTAGCGTTTAAAGTACGTGTAAGTTTATCGAAGCATCTTGTCCGGTCACAAAGATTAATTTTCTGTTGGATCGATTAAAAATTTTGCTCAAATTATTTTTAATTCTTTACGATTCGATTGTGATCGTTCGAGGAATATTAGTATCTACTGTGCAATTTTATTCGTTAGCAATATCACCTAGACCTATTTTACGATTCTTCCTGTCATAATTATCACGCGATACCTCTCTGAATCACTTCTAATCAGAAATGGTCCTGATAATTGATAGAGAAAAAAAAAATATATATATATACAAAAAATATATATTGCAATAAATAACGTTAATACGATACGAGCATAATTTTCTGTTATTCAGAAGCTAAGAAATTATTCTTATCGTCGTATACGTGTACGTACGTGCATAGCAAGCGATTTAAATTTACTATCTATCTATTTAACTTAATTTATTCGCTGATATAGTGAGACGATGAATAGTTTTACGTACGTCGCTTCGAGGCACTATTCGTTTCAAACGACGCGCGAAAATACCGCCAAAAGGGTGCTAATATAATTTAATTCGAACGAACGAGAATGTTAGCGTTAATTGTGTACCTAATTTTAATCCTAGCTTTAAACCTAACGTTAATACCAGAAAAAAAAGAAGAAAAAAGGAAAAAAAAGAAAAACGCGGTCCAAATTTTGATCCCAGAATTACTTGGTCAATGGTGTGTAACGTTTAGTTGAATAAACCGTACGAAGGATAAAATTGCGAATTTAGTATCTCTGGGTATTTTTGGCTAACTCTAATTCGATGTAACCCATATTTAAATATCGGATATTCGTGTAAAAGAAAGGAAAAGAAAATTTTATGTGAAATTCATGTGTTACGTGCTTTTAACAATTCCTCGCTGAACGTTAATGTTTGAAGATTATTCTATTTGGTTGAAGAGATATTTAATTTCGTAATAGCTGTTGCAATTGTATTGATGAGATGTATTTATGTACGAAACAAATAAAGGCTGCATTTAAAATCCTAATCGATGGTTATACCGGTGATAACTTTGAGAAATTGTTCCTTGGCCTGGTTAAGAGACAATGATTTTTTTATTTGTTATTTTACGATTATTTAACGGTCGTATTAAAATGCATTTCAAATATTTGGTTTTAATACCGAGACTATCCATGGTTATATTATATTTATTTCATTAAAGAAATCAAAATGGAGGATGTATGAAAAAATGTATAATAGAAGGGAGGTAAATCTTTACTAATATTTTGATATTGGTTTAAGTATAAATTTATTTGATAAATGTTTGAAAAATAATACAATATAATATGAAATAAATGAAAAGAATAATTGCCACATTCAAAATATATAATCTGCGATGGCTATAATTACATCAGGTATAAAATTTTTTATTCAAAATGTCGCTTGCTCTACAGTTCTAACAATAGTGATAATGATGAATGCGACTAATGATCGATACTCACGCCACATGGCGCTCGATAATAATTTGGCGGGACATAAACTATTCGAATCTCGACATATTTTTTACAGAAAATCATAAAAAAGCTCTAAAAATGTTTCACAATAAATTTATAAAATTTCTGTAAGAAATTATTAATTTGTCATTTTTACCGCTTTGGTAGCAAATAAATATGAAAATAAAATGAGACAATTAGTTTTGAATAAAATATCAATCGAAAATAAGTTTTTCAAATCAATTTTACTTTGCTTTCAGAAACAGTTATTTATGAGAAGTTTAGCGAAACATACATGAAAAAATATATAATACAAGTGAGCTAAATCTTTATTCATATTTTTTACAGAAAATTATAAAAAAGCTCTAGAAATGTTTCACAGTAAATTTATAAAATTTCTGTAAGAAATTATTAATTTGTCATTTTGATCGCTTTAGTAGTTCTGATATTAAAATATACTAATTCGTGTCAGAGAAACCAAAATGAAACATACATGAAAAAATATATAATACAATGGAGCTAAATATTTATCCATATTTTTTACAGAAAATCATAAAAAATGCTCTAGAAATGTATCACAATAAACTTATAAAATTTCTGTAAGAAATTATTAATTTGTCATTTTTATCGTTTTAGTAGTTCTAATATTAAAATATGCTAATTCGTATCAGAGAAACCAGAATGAAACGTACATGAAAAAATATATAATACAAGGGAGCTAAATCTTTATTCATATTTTTTTACAGAAAATTATAAAAAAGCTCTAGAAATGTATCACAGTAAATTTATAAAATTTCTGTAAGAAATTATTAACGTGTTATTTTGATCGCTTTGGTAGTTCTACTTTAAGTAATATAACGCACGTTTCTATAACTGATATTCTCTGATGTAAAATATACTTGATACGATATCGAAATATTTATAGAACTAACGTAACATGGCCATTAGTCTTGCTATGCTCGGTCAAACGATTTTTGTTACAGTGAGATAAATTGAAATTGTACCTAAAAATAGCAGAATCGGTTATTGAATAATGTATGAAACTTTTTTAATTGGTCAAACCTGTTTTAATAGTTTTTTCTGTTATATCAGTCGAACGTTTTATAACATAGATTTCAACACAGTGCGCTTACGCTGATATGTTCTAGCGAAGAAAAATATTCAAAGTAATATTCGTAAAGAAACTTTTACTAAAATAAAACAATGCTTATTGGAAATTTTTACGATTCTTAAATTTCTTATAATTTTACAACGCTTAGTTTCTGGTTTTTTTTTTTAATTTAATATTGTGAATACCTTTTTTCGTTAAAGTTCATTATGATTAGACTGCGGATTTTCATACGTTTGTAGGAAATTTAAAAATATGCAAAATTGCACATAATACACTTAATATGCAAAAATATACAAAATATACAAATTATAGTGCTTTTTATAATACCTTGTAGGTAATATAATTTTCTACAGAAATTCTACTTTTTTTTACTATATTCTCAAAAATATAAGTCTGCATAAAAATCCGCTGTCTAATTATGATTAAACGCAACACCTTCCGACAAAATTCATTATAATTAGACTGCGGATTTTCATGCATTCGTAAGAAATTTAAAAATATGTAAAATTGCACATAATATGCAAAAATATCCAAATTATAGTGGTTTATATAATACCTTATACGTTATATAATCTTCCACAAAAATTCAACTTTTTTTTACTATATTCTCAAAAATATAGATTTGCATAAAAATCCGCTGTTTAATTATAATTAAACGTACTACCTTTTTTCCTTAAAACTTACTATAATCAAACGTAACGTGTTTCGTAAAAATTCAATAAAGTTAGACTGCAAATTTTCATGCATTCGTAGGAAATTCAAAAATATGCAAAATTGCGCATAATATGCAAAAACATCCAAATTATACTGCTCTTTATAACACCTTGTAGATAATATAATTTTCTACAGAAATTCTACATCTTTTTACTATATTCTCAAAAATACAAATTTGCATAAAAATCCGCCGTCTAATTACAATTAAACTCAACACCCTTTTCCCTCAAAATTTACTCTAATCAAGCGTAACGTTTTCAAAATTCACTATAATCAAACATAACACCGTCTTTCAAGATTAATTACAACTGAACATACCACAGTGATCACGTCTGTTATTCTCGCACAACCCGAAGCCGTCGAAACAATCAGTCGAATCGCTTCCCGCCTATTACACCAACGACTTCTTTCTTCCAACGAACATTTTCACTAATTAACCGTCCGCATTTCCTCGTCATAAAATAAAGCAACAAAAAAAAAAAGAAAAGACAAAGAATCAGTGAACTCACACAGGTCGTTGTACCAAAAAGTACAGCAATCCCAATCAACGATTCGTTCCAAGGCATATAATCGAAGTGTAATCGTAAACTCGTGACGGCGTACCAGGTTTAATAGCCATTTAACTCTTTGGGGCACGCTGGGATTAGAAGTGTCCCACCTTTTTGATGCACGGTAATGCATGGTGGGACATTTTTAGTCCCACCTCGACTTAGGGAAGAAGATGTGCTTTAACCCTTTGCGGACGAGCACTCTTCCGACTCTGATTGGCGGCAGGTGGATGATAATTTCTATACGGAACGAAATTATAAAAAATATTAATTATAGAAAATAAAATAGAAAATAGACAAATGGTCGACGAAACTTCGCATTGGCGTCACCTATTCGTTTGTCGTTGTGGAGACGATAATTTGACTTAGGTATCAAATTGTAATGTCACCGCTGCGGCGACATTCGTCAGCAAAGGGTTAACCTTAGCGCTCCTTTGACTCCGCTACGGAGACGATCTGTTTTCAACAGGATTACGCTTAATTTCCAAAGATATCGTACCATGATGATTTAGAAAATAAAAAATTTATGTTTCGTTTATCGGAGGAAAAAGGATATTTATAAAGTAAATAAAAGTACTTTCACAGGCAATAGTAATTTTTTCCATTCAAAATAAAATTTCTTTTCTTCAGTGGTAAAGAATCGCACGCAGTGCAAATAGTTAATAATTGAATCCATTGAATAATTAAAAATCCATGAATAATTAATAAATGAATCCATGTGACAGGTGGGACTATTATAGTCCCATCCTATAACAACAGATTCGATTGAATTATTATTTTTTTATGTTTTTACATTATGTGATTTCTTTATTAGTAAAAATATACCAATTGTATTTCGTTTAACACGTTGACTGTCACGTCACCCATATTCGGGTGACAATAAAGTTTCTGATATTGGGGTGACGCTTATTTGACTACTCGCGAAGGATATTCGTATGCGTTTAAAAAGATATTTCGCTGAGGATGTAACAAAACTATTGAATATTAATTAATATAAACTATATTTATTAATATAAACTTAAATTTATAATATTCATTAATATAATATTCATTAATATAAATATTCATTAATATTCATTATTATAATTATTCATTAATAATATCCATTAATATAAACTATTGTTATAAAAGTAATACGAAAATGGTTTATTAAGAAAACTATACAGCGGTACGCGTGGCCTGAAGGAGATTTTACTGTAAACGCGCGTGGCAGTCAACGTGTTAAAACGCAATCAAATTTCTATGCAACATGGGTCTATTTTGTTATCTGAAATATGCCGCAAAGAGTTAAAAGAAACTCCTTGGACTGTAGAGTTCCCGCCACGAGGAGACCGGTAATCGTGCTCGCGAATCGTTCTTCGTGCGTTGTCTCGCGAGTCCTAGAGCGAACTAGGAACCGAGGAGGTAAAAACGAAGGGGGAAAAAAAAAAGAAGAGAAGAGGGAACGAGGTTGAAGAGGGAATCACCAGAACGGAAGGGAGCATCGTAAATAGGCGGCACTAACGGTGAGAAAGCGAGAGGAAAGCGAGCTGAAACCTACCTAGGCATCTCGAGAATCGTTGCCACTGGTTCGAAAACAGTCAACGAACGTGCAATTGCAAACTGGTTGCGGAGGGAAACGAAAAAGAGAAGGAAAGAAGAGAAAAAAAGGGTACGATTCTTCGCATTATATTGCATAATTCGTCGAGATGCTCGCTCGAGAGCTTCCTAAATTAGCGGTACGCGTTCGGTGCTCGTTAAGGGAAGGACACGATTAAACCGAGTGGTTAGTCGGTGGTTAGAGTGTGATAATTGTGGGAAAAGTAGAAACGGAAGGATCCTACGGTGTAAATGAAAGAGAGAGACTTTTCGCTGTGTTTTCATCGCTCGTCGCACAAGGATTGTGAAATTGAAGGCATTGTGGCGGGTAGTCGAGAAAGAGTTGCGAGGATCGAAGAAGCTATGAAGGAGCCATCCGTGTCGAAGAATACCACTCCACGACCCAATCTTTCTACGACCAACGGGTAAATAATTGCTATACATAATATGCGATAATATTCTATTCGTGTGTGTTCGTGTGTACGATTGTTTTGGAGATATTTTGTTTGTTTATGAGAGGAGTAGGAGCTCTGTAAGGAAATTTGACCGGAGGAAAGGGAGCTGAAATTGTTGTTGATGACACTGATTTCGATGCGATATAAAGTTGGTAGGAAAGAAAAAGATTTGTTTTGATTTAGAGGGAATTTAATATAACTATAATTATATAAGTAAATAATTAAATTTTATGAGTTCAATAATATAATTTTATATTTAACAGTAGAACTAAATGGAAACGGAAATGGTCAAAATGACCGGTTTCTAATTTTTTATAAAAATTCTTTATGAAAATATATTACGTTAGCGCATTTTTAGGAATTTTTTCTTTGCGATTTTCTGTAAAGAATACGAAGAGAGATTTATTTATTTTGAAACATATTTATTCTTAAATGTCTATCATTCTTCTTTCAGATTTCTTTGGTTTTACAATAGACCAATTTTTATTTTTGGTAGCTCTAGTGTTAATTAGTTATTAGTAGGGTGTCTCAATTTTTTTTTTGTCAATATATAAAAATTCTTTATAAAAATATGTTACAGTAGCGCATTTTTAGGAATTCTTTTTGCGATTAAAGAATACGAAGAAAATTTATTTATTTTGAAACATATTTATTTTTAAATATCTATCATTCTTCTTTCAGATTTCTTTGGTTTTATAGTAGATCAATTTTTATTTTTGTTAGTTCCAGTGTTAATTAGTTGTCAATAGGGTGTCTCATTTTTTTTTGCCAAATTATATATAAAAAAATGTTATGTAAATATAGTCTATTTGAAGCTTTACTAAAAGTTATAACAAAATAATGAAAGGAATAGAAATTTACTTGTTACTATGATACAACGTAAGAATAGATCAGCGATATTTAGATCTATTCAGAGAACAATGGTAGACATTTTGAAATAGAGTATTAGTTGCTTTATAGGAATGGTATGAGTATTATGCTACTTTCAATGATCTTATATAAACAACATTTTACCGCTTATTATTTTTCATAGAAGTTTTAATAATATATTGGTTCTAAAATTCTATACAATCATTGTTTCGTATCTTTCGGTTGATACGTTTCACGGAATAGAAACTGCAAACAAAGAATGTTTGCTTCACTTCGAAAGCCACGTTCACACTTTTATACGCGTAATAGCACCAGAACATTATGAAGTTGCGATTGCGCTGTATAATAAGAGAAACTTCTTGATTCAGGCGATAATATTGCGAGATAGAGAAACAATGATAGCGAAAGGTTCGCGTGTATTTACACGTAAAATACTAGCGACATAATTTCTGATGTAACTTTATTATTTTACCGCGTCTTGTTTAGCTGAAAAAAAAGTTAAAAAAAATTACAATAAAAACATAGATAAAATAATTTATTTATGATACCAAAATGTACTTAAAAAGAAGAAAAACGATTTATATCAACTCGAGATAATTACCTACATTTATAATATAAATTTTTGAAATAATTTTTAACGCGTGACTTCACAATTATAAAACATGTAATACTGGCTTAAAATAATTTAACGTTTCATCGTGCACAAAAATGATAAAATTAAAACTTTGATCAGCTTACAATTATCGACTAATAAAAGTAATCGTTTAATAATTTCTTTTTTAATTATATTTAACCTACAAGTTGTTTTATTTCTCTGGTAATAAATTAATATTTGAATATGGTAATGCACAGTGGAACGATGTATCATTCTTTCCAGATCCTCAATTACATCGATTTAGATGGATTGCAGGATAGAAAATTAATTAAAATGGGGAGCTTTCAGACGCGTTCTTGTATTAAATCATGTAACCGCATATTATTTTCATTTAACCGCAGAACCGGTTTTACACGTTCCTGTCCTTGCACAAGGGTCTATAGTCTCGCGACATAGCAAAAAATGCATTAACATCGCCTTGAAATGCGAGAACAACTAGTCACGTTGAAACAATGATTTACCGAAAACATTTTCGATTAATATTTGTTCGACGAACGACAAACATTCCGTTGATAAATTATATACCGAAGAAAGTATTCGTGTACTTCGAACGTTTGATTTTTATCGAAAATTTCTTTTTCGAAGTAACATCAGGTCTAATAATCTATGTATCTAATAATTTATTATATGAGAAATAAAATAACTTTTAGATTAAACATGGTTAAAAAAGCAAATATTAAATTATCAGTTTTATTGGTTACTAATTGTAAGCTAATAACAGTTTTAATTTTTCCATGCTCGTGTAGCATAAAACGGTCAATTATTTTGTATATTAAATAATCTACTTTTAAAAACTGTCAATAATTTAACTGAACTTTCATATTTTCATAACGAATAAGATGTCTAGATATAAAATTCCGTTAAATTACTAGATAGAATTAGATAGAATTTTCCATTGAATTAAATTCTAACACTTCGCACTGGCGCCGCTATGGCGACACGCATAATTTTCTTCAGAGATTAAGTTTTAAATTAAATTCTGTATCTTTGCCGATTCAAACACTTCTTTTGTTTTAAAATAAAGTAAATTAACCGAATAAATAAAAGATCGTGAACATTTATAATTTTTTTTTTCTCCTGCCAAAGGAACAATAAGTTTTTACAATAGTTCTTTGAAACTTAACCCTGTATGGGACCGTGTGACTTGAAAGTTACAAACTGATGTATCTATATTTTAAAATATTAATTTTGTTCAGTTACCACTGCACTGTTAAATTTGATTAGTGTATTACTGTAACGACACGATGATCCATCTACAGTAATTATTAGTTAAAAAATTTACGTAACTTAAAATTAAACGTAACTTAAAAATCGATGTTTTCTCGTTACATCATTAAAACAACTTCGAGAAATCAATATTTTTAATAGAAGAAATGTAACATTGTTATTTGATACAAGTTTAATCAGATATAACTAATGGTAGCTTTATTATAAAATTAAAAAGTGTACTTTATATCTGCTGAAAATTAATTAGTAAAAATTAATTTAACTGACAAACATAGTTGGGAAAATATTTTTAGTAATTATTTATGAAACTTATGGTATATACAATAGTCGAGAAAATTATAACAGTTTTGTTATACTTATTCTTTTCATCTTCTATTTAAGTACCATTTGATAATTAATAAATATTAAACTATTTTTTTAATTATGTTCGTGGAAAATTAAATGTTTGTCAAGAAGAAAAAAATTAAGAAGAATGATATATAAATAATTGTTATCTTAACCCTCTATGGGACCGTGTGACTTAAAAGTTACGAACTGATGTATATGTATTTTAAAAAATTAATTTTGTTTAGTTACCACTGCACTATTAAATTTGATTACTGTGTTACTGTACTGACACCACAATCCATCTACAGTAATTATTAGTTTAAACATTTTCAAATCAAAGCGAAAAACTTGTAATCAATAATTTTTTCGTTTAATTTTTTTTCGTTTAATCGTAATTTTTTCTCCAATAAGTAGACAAAATCCGGGCTATAGCGGGTTAATAGTGCAGTGATAACTAGATAAAATTAATTTTTTAAAATATAGATACATCAGTTTGTAACTTTTAAGTCACACGGTCCCATAGAGGGTTAAAGCGGTGCATTAATTTGGATTAATGTTTTATCGTATAACTTATTTAGTTAATTATATTTATTTCCTAGCGTTGGAATTCATATTTTGAATAGCACAATGTGAAGCACAAAGTTTTCTTTTTTGAATTGAAATGTTTCAGTCTATCTAATTTATCTACGGTAATTATTAGTTAAAACATTTTCAAATCAAAGCGAAAAACTGTAATCAATCCTAATTTTTTCTCCAATAAGCAAACAAAATTCGGGCTATAGAGGATTAAAAATTTTCAAATTAAAGTGAAAAACTGTAATCAATCCTAATTTTTTCTCCAATAAGCAAACAAAATTCGGGCTATAGAGGATTAAAAATTTTCAAATTAAAGTGAAAAACTGTAATCAATCGTAATTTTTTCTCCAATAAGCAGACAAAATTCGGGCTATACAGGGTTAACCTGTTCACGCTATAATATTCTGTAGGAATTTAGTTTTCAATTAAGAAATGTATTTAAATTCAATCAAGGGTTTAACTTGGCGTTGCACAGAAAAATATACAGTTAGTCGCGAAAGTATTCGGCCATCTTAGGTGTGAAGTGAATTTTGTGTACAGTTATAGGTTTGAAAATAAGAAAGTTAATTCAGAAATGTAATTGACAAACATTTAAGAGCTTATTTTACAATAATGTACAATATCTTCAAAATGAAGCAGAATATGTACGAAAGAGAAAATATTTTCTAAGTAACTCTGGAGAAAGTTGTTTAATATGAGGAAGGTTTCGAATATTGAGGATATTAATAGTTAATAGAGTATATAATAGTTAATATAATATAAAATATTAAGTAGAAAAAGGTACTTCAATTCACTTTTTCCTTATCCGAACATTCGTAAAATTTCACAAGGTTGTACTCTATTTTTCAAAGTGAAAGTTAAAACGATAGAGCGCTTAAACAGAAATTTCTCGTTGCATAAGGAAATTAAACTGTTTTAAAATAGTTGAAAGGTTGCATAATAAAACTTCCAGGTTATAGAAGTTACGTTCGGTATCACTTTTATAATATATATATTCTCTTTGTTATTTTTTCTTTTTTTATGTCATTGCTTGGGATTAATAGCGGCATAGTACTTTAGAGATGGTTTTAAAATTTAGATTTTTTTAAATACCGAATACAGGTCTTATTAATTACTGTATATAATTTTTAATTAAGTACTGTGATTTTTGATAAAGATAGAAACTTAATGTAGACCTTGTATTGATTAAAATCAAGTTTATTATATATTATAATTATATCAAAAAAAGAACAAATATATATATATTTAGTAAACAGATAAAATAAAAAACTATTAAATATAGATCGTTTTCAACCCAATTCTATTCTCTTTTCTTTAAACAAATGTTTGATTTTAATATCAATTTAAGAAAAGCCTGCAGAAATTATTATTTACTATATAAAAAACTAAGACATAAAACTAGTACAAAATACAATTTTTAAGATTCAATTTAAAAGAATATTTTCTTTAATTCTGTGTCCAATAAAATAGAATTTTTACATCTGCGGTAGGTAAATTATATAATTTTTATATTTAGCTTTTGTATAAACTATTATTAAATATATCTATTTAATTTTTACTATTTAATGTTGAAGTTAATTTTTAATTAATAATTGTAAAGGTTAATAATTTTAAGCTAATAATTGTAAAGGTTAATTAGGTTTTTAAGTTGATTTTACGTTGAATTTTAAGTTGATATATAGATTAAGTTAACAAGCGTTAATTTTTCCCCAAATTAAGAAATTTGTTTTGAAGAAATAAGAACACGAGTGGGTCGAGAAATCTTGAAGAGCTGCAGCGGAGTTAAAATCATATCGTGGTAGCTAGGTTAATATTAAGTTATCGGTTCCTTTCAAGCATATATCTTGTGTATTAAACGGTATAGGACTAATTATGACGGGAAATTAAATTCTAAGTTGAAACCAGATTTCGGTCCATTATTAATTTCCTGCAGTTAAGTTACTTACCGCTATGACTGAGTCAGGTACTTTTACAATATGCATCACTGCACATTAAGGTTTGCTAAATTTGACGCAGCTTTCGATTTATTAACTTAATAACATATTGTCTATATAAGACCATAAAACTAAGACATAAAACTGATAGAAAATAAAAATTTTAAGATCAAATCTAGAAGAATATTTCCTTTTATTCTTTGTTCAATAAAATAGAATTTTTACATCTGCGGTAGGCAAATTATATAATTTTTATATTTAACTTTTATGTACTGATAAGATTGTTCTCCTGTTTTATTTAAATCGGTACATCAGGAAGTTAAAAGTGGTAAAAGAAAGTTTCGCCGAGATCAAGAAATCGGACATGGTCTAATTAACCGATCAACGATGTGTCAAAATGTACCAAACTGGATGAATTCAGTGCTAATAGAAACAAACGTGAGAAATGTAAATTCTTGTAACTTATTTTTTAAACCTTTTGCACGCAACAGTTTATTATTATATTTAATTATATCGTAAATTCGTCTTCCTAGAATTGCTTTATTTTTAATTTAAAAGCTTGGTTTTTTTTTGTAAACCTGACGTGATAGAGTAAATCTATCATCAGACACGCGTCTATTTTTTTTTTTTTTTTTCTCTAGCATTGTGATGCAGAATAGTGAAATATTAATATTAATATTTAATAAAATTTAATATTAATATTTAATATTATAATATTAATATTTAGTATTTAGTAAAATTTAATATTAATATTTAATATTTTAATATTAATATTTAATAATATTTAAAAAATAGTAAATAATAATAGATAAGAAATATTAATATAAAATAATTTCGGGAAATTGAAACCAAAATTTGTTAATTATTTATAAGTGCAAACGTTTTTTATTACTTATACGTTTATAAGTTTATTAGTTGCTTAGAAGTTCCTAAGTAGACTGTTGATTTTTATGCAAGTCCATGTTTTTATGAATATAATTTAAAAAATATGAACTGGATAGGCAATTGTCTTGTTCAGTGAATATTATAACGAGTACTATGTTTTTCGTTTGTCTGACACTAGAACTACCGAACCAGTCAAAATGACTGGTTCATAACTTCTCATAAAAATTGTAGAAATTTACAATAATGTAGTTTTGGGGATTTTCCGTGACTTTTTGTAAAAAATATGTTTCGTTACCCTTATTATAGATGTTTTTTCAAATACCTTTCATTTTGATTTCTTTGGTATAAATAAGTCTACTTTAATCGCCTGTAGTTCTAGTGTTAATATATTTTTCCATATTATGTGCATTCTGAGCACTCTTGTGCCTTCAAATTTTCCATAAATGCATAAAAATCCGCAGTTTATTCATAACTTCATTAGTCACTTATAAGTTACTTAACCCTGAGTCACACTCGTGGTGAAAGTTAGGATACAAATGCAACAAAGGCACAGTTCACCTGCAATAAAGTTCAATTTTAATTTCAACTGTAGTTTCAGTTAACGAAATTAAAAATTACCAAATGTAAATTAGGTACAGTATTCAAATCTTCTGCATTTGACACAGTATGAAAGCAATGAATGATTATCGTTAACACGTGTAGCTTCTGAAATAATAAGACAAAGGATTAATACTATCACTACTTACAAGTAAAGTTCACTTATTTATACCAAAGAAAGCAAAAATGATAGATACATAAAAAAAGAAAAAAAAATGTGTTGCAACGGAAATAAATCTTTCTTCAAATCCTAAAAAATCCCTAAAAAATCCCTAAAAAATGTACCCTGGAAAATTTACCGATTAAACTTACAGATTTCTATAAAAAGCACAAAATTTTTACCATTTCGGTAATTGCAGTCTTAAAGTATTTTATTTAAAATAAGTGAAAAGAAAAGTCGAATATTAATGTTTCCCTGTTGCAATTTTTATTTGAAATTAAACTTCCACGTTATCTCATTTTCTCTGGACGCGTACAATTGTTGAAGCTTACAACTTAAGACGTGCCGTTAGCTTCCGTTTCTTTGAGAATTGGACTTAAAGCGTTTTCAAAGTAAATTCCACAGTTGAAACGCGACAGTGTGCACTCGCTGTGTTTCATTTAGGCAAAAGTATCTCTGTCCAGTTCTCCGTGGCATTCTGCGTTAAAATATCTCGGGTAAATAACCCGACCTTGGTGAAAATAACTGTGCGCCACAACTGAAACGGTATCGAAGTAACCGAGTGTCTGATTAATGCGCACTTAGATCATATTATTATGAAGATATAATTATAGCGACTGGAAGGGTTGCAGCGAACTTGATGTAGACCTTTAGTCTGTGTCGAATTGAGACTTCAAGAGTCGTGGTTTCCAACGTGGGCTAATTTGATTTTAGGGAGAGCTATTGGAGAATGAGTTATTGATAGTGAATTTTTTTAAGATTTAAATAATTTTTATTCCTTATTTTTACTCCTTACTTTTCCACTGTCATTCTTTGTCACATGTTTTGAAACTTTATTTACTGTTTTTTCGTATCGCTTCGTATTATTATTATTTTTTTTAACAATTTCTTAGGATTTCTTCTTGTATTGTGAGGTCTCAGTGATCTCTTTTAGTACTTCAATTGTCCTTTTGTTCTTTTATTTTTCTCTTTTATGGATGCTATGTTCCTTGGAAGCTTGTTTAGACCAAGTTAAAGGACTTTTAGGCTTCCTCCGCGAGGAAAGTTTACTTTTTTAATAATAAGAATAGTCATTGAGGAAGATATCAGAATTTTAGAGACGGTTAGGAAGAGCATGACCGAAAAAAAGTTGGAAATTACTGCTCTTGAGGTTCAGAGTTAATAATAAAATAAAATTTTTAGATTTTAGACATCTGTAATTTATTGCTTTTTGTAGAAATGTATAAAAATAAGATGAACTTATTTCTATAAGCTCTCGTTGGATATTTTGAAATTTAAGTATTAAGTTAACAATTTCTCAGTGACTTCTTCTTCAGTACTTCAATTGTCCTTTTCTTCTTTTATTTTTCTTTTGAATAATAAGAATTATATGTCATAGAGGAAGATATCAGAATTTTAGAGACATTTAGGAAGGGTATGACTGAAAAAAAATTAGGAATTAATGCTCTAGAGGTACAGAGTTAATAATAAAGTAAAACTTTTAGATTTTAGAAACCTGTAATTTATTGCTTTCGTAGAAATGTATTAAAATAGGATGAACTTATTTCTATAAATTCTCGTTGGATATTTTGAAATTTAAGTGGAAATGTTGAATATTTTGGAATTTAAGTATCCAGTTAACAATTTCTCAATAATTTCTTCTTCAGTACTTCAATTGTCCTTTCGTTCTTTTATTTTTCCCTTTTATGGATACTATATTCTTTGAAAGCTTGTTTGGACCAAGTTAAAGGACTTTTAGCCTTCCTCCGCGAGGAAAGTTTACTTTTTTAATAATAAGAATAGTCATTGAGGAAGATATCAGAATTTTAGAGACGGTTAGGAAGAGCATGACCGAAAAAAAGTTGGAAATTACTGTTCTTGAGGTTCAGAGTTAATAATAAAATAAAAATTTTAGATTTTAGACATCTGTAATTTATTGCTTTTTGTAGAAATGTATAAAAATAAGATGAACTTCTTTCTATAAGTTGGATATTTTGAAATTTAAGTGGAAGTGTTGGATATCTTGAAATTACGTATTAAGGCATTCTAAATGGCGTCTGATTAACTTCCGAGTTCCGGTAAAGAAAAACGGCTATGAGGTAATAGCAACGACGTGTTTAGTAAACTTTTATATAAAGCTATATATTCTTATTAGTTTTCCATTTATACATAAAGAACGTTAATATGTTAAAGTATTTAATTAAACAATTAAACGTGTAAAATTAAAGGTGTCCTTCCACCTACGAACTCCAGCGAAATATTTGGATCGCTTTTTACCGGTAGCTTTGCTTACGAAGGAAAACTGAAGAGTAGAAACTGAGTAAGAAATATAATGTTATTTAATCTTTCCTCAAACCGGAAAACGAATGCTGATTACCGCACGTGTGATAAGCTACAATTTAGAAACATGCATAAGTATATGTTACGTGAAGCAGGGTTTGACATTTAACTGCAGTTTTAAGCAGAAGAAAAAGGAGTTTTATTTTCATTATTAAATAACAAATTTCGTACTATTCGTTTGTTTTTTTTTTCATATAAAACATTGCACCATATTATTTATTTGAATAATATGCATTTGTATTTTGATTATAATATTCAATTGGAATGTTTCAGACTTGTTAATACAATTTAAAAATTGTTACTTTCAAATATATTCTATTTTTAAAACTGAGTTTCTTAAAACAGATTCGGTAATATTTTTTATTATTCAACTTATAGTTAATTAAGTCATAATATTTCATAATATTATAATAACATTATAATATTCAATTGAAATGTTTCAGACTTGTTATTACAATTTAAAAATTGTTACTTCCAAATATATTTTATTTTTAAAACTGAGTTTCTTAAAACAGATTCGGTAATATTTTTTATTATTCAATTTATGGTTAGTTAAGTCATAATATTTCATAATATTATAATATTATAACAACATTATTATATTCAATTGAAATGTTTCACACTTGTTAATACAATTTAAAAATTGTTACTTCCAAATTTATTCTATTTTCAAAGCAGAGTTTCTTAAAACAGATTCGGTAATATTTTTTATTATTCAATTTATTGTTAGTTAAGTCATAATATTTCATAATATTATAATATTCAATTGAAATGTTTCAGGCTTGTTAGTACAATTTAAAAATTGTTACTTTCAAATATATTCTATTTTCAAAACTGAGTTTCTTAAAACAGATTCAGTAATATTTTTTATTATTCAATTTATAATTAGTTAAGTCATAATTAATATCACATTAAAAATTCTCAACCGTCCATAAGCTTTGCTTCGATTTAACACTTCTTTTCATTATGCTACAAATATACAATACATTGTTTATTTCAAATTCTAATCTTCAGATATTTTTTCCAATCATTTATTTTAATATTTCATAGTGTTAAAAATTCCCAACTTCATATAATTTTCCTCCATATAAATTTCTGAAAGAGAACCAACATTATCATTATTATTTTCTTATTATCTCAACCTGTGAGAGTCTAAAACTGTATTTTCTTCCAAAACTGTTTCAAAGAAACTCACGCGACGAAGAATCAATTAAAAATGTAAATTTCACAAGTAAATAGTTACTCGGTTGCGTTAAATCTGACAAATTACTCTATTAAAAAGATATATAAACTGCGTATCTGAAAACCGTATAGAGAACAGTTAAACGATTGTTAAAAATGAATTATTATAATTACTGTATCTTTCTTCGTTTTCGCGATAGTATTATTTCCGCGTCGGAACGTGCAGGTAGTCACGTTTTCTGATTTTTGTTTTATTAACTTTTCGCGTTTAATGTGGTAACATCGCATAACCGTGTAATTTATTTTCCACATTCTACAACGCCACACTTTTCAACGGGAGAAAGAAATTGTATTCTTTCGGACCGTTAGATCGATCGAAGCGAAATCGAAATACCGAAGATACTACGAGCAGCTATCACGAAGACGGTAATTTATGCTAAGCAGAACGGTTTCGACATTAATCAGAGCGTTACTGGTTAACCGAGTTTTTCTTTCTATTATTCCCTTATTCTTCTTTTTTTCATGTTTTGTTTTGCTTTCTTCAGCCACGACTGAGCTCCGTATTACTCGCATTAAGACAGAAACAATTTTAACAAAAAAAAAAA
>SMSQ01018508.1:0-27263 GCA_019453375.1 Ctenoplectra terminalis
TAACACAATATTTATTTAAAATATTTAAAATTATTCAAAATTATTCTAAAATATTTTTGAGCATTAAAGCACTAATTTAAAGCAGTAAAACGTGTTACGCTAATATGTCGGGCGGAAACTTTTATGGCTCACTGTATCTGTCTCAAGATAAATGTACAAAACGTTATAAATGGTTCAGTTTCTCTTCATAAATGTCATAACAGATGTTTCACGAATTAAAACAATTGTACACAGTATACGTTCTCGGCTTTTGTTCTATCTCGTGATTATCAACCCTAGAACTGTATATACGTTAGAGCGATAAGGTACATACAAATTCGACACATGGGCTTTGCTTCAGAGCGTAATCGAAGATAACAGGTAATTCTGTAACAGAAGGAGGTATCGCACAGGTCGAGTAAAATAAATAAAAGAGGAAAAATAAATAAAAGAAGAAAAATAAATAAAAGAGGAAAACTGTCTTTGGTCATTCAAATTATTACCAAATACGTCGATAACGATATAGGCATAGCAATTGATTCGTTGCTATCATGATAATAATCAAACTGCGTGGGTAATGAGCGATTCCAAAACCAAAAACATTCCTTTGCTCCCATGCCCAGGCAATTCTGCCGACTTGAATGCCACAGAAAATGTCTGGAGCTTACTCAAAAGACTAGTTTAGAATTCTCCAAGCACCACATTATCTAAGTTGAAAACAAAAGTTACAGATATTTGGGAAAATGATGAAGATACAAAGCATATGATCGAGCAATGTATACGGAGCATTCCGAAAAGGATACAAGCTTTCGTCAAAGCAAAGGGTAGAAATACAAAATATTAACATGTGTTAATAATGTTATGTACAGTAGTAGTGTATTATGTTAGTACTTAATAAATTATATCATTATAATTTGAATGGGCCTTTTAATTTTACGGAAAACGTGAAATATGCTGGAAATTTGTAGTGGTCCTAATTCGATGGCCAGGGACTGTACGTATAAGTGTGTTTGAAAATGGTGGTGTTTTTTGTTGTGATGGAAAATGATTCAAGTTGAGCTCTATATAATATTGGTTTCTATTGTGATTGCTGGAATTCGAAAAGGAATGGTAGGAAGGAGCCGAAAATGAGGAAGTATAATTGGTGGTTGGAAAAGGTGGCGGAAGGAGGAACTGAGGGTGAAAAGAGCTTGAAAAATTGGAAGGAACTGGGAAAAATTCAGAAAGGAAAGAAGGGTGGTGGAAATAACCAGAATAAGGAGTTTGCTGTTTTTTATGATAAATCCGAACGATTTATGAGTTTATGATGTGTTGGTCGTTCGATTACGAGAACGGACCATCTCCAATCCAATTAATCCAATCTCTCTGAATAAATTATGAAACGTTGGAAATATTTAGTGCTGATGCTTATGTATGAATTACCCAATTTTACCAAAAAATAGTCCTTATGGAAAAGAACAATGTTTGTCTTAAAAATTTTTTTGCATTTATTATAGTTTACGAGTTATAACGCAAGATTGAAAAACAGTCGAATTTTCAAGGGTTGATTTCACTCCCATAAAGTGATTTTGGGCGGCAAAAAAAATTGTTTAATACACAGCTACATAAGCACTACATGTTCCCAAAGTTTCGTAAATTTTTGAATTTTCGAGTTAGCGATCGTTCCTTGTGAGATGAAAAATAAAATCAGATATCTCTTGTATCGCGTGAGCGTCAGGTTTACGACGAATACGAATTTTTTGATAACCGAAAAATGGGACCTCGAGGAGTCGGTGGAAGCGTATTGATCAACTAATTTGTAGGAGACAGGGTTGAAGTTTTGGATCACGGCCTAGTGGGCGGTAGCCGACTCAAAGCGTTGAAATGAATTATGAACGCAGGAACTGAATATCAACGTAACAGAACGCGTGAATTATTTAACGATCCTATTTACCAGGCTTAGCGCGTTGAATTAAATTTATACTCCGGGCGTATGCAAAAATAATTTGCGAGGAAGATTAATGAAACGACCATGACAATTTAAAGAGTTTCTCGATCGAACCTTAATCCAGTCCTTTTTACTCATTTTTTTCTTTTTTCTCCTTATCTTTGAATCAGAATTTTCGTGGAGATTTTTTCGCTCTTGTTTGTTTAACGCATTGAATTATGTATGCATTGTAATAAATGGTGAAGGTATCCTATTTTAAATAAAAGAAATGGTTTCGATGATTCGTGTTTTGTTTATTTTTATTTTTTATTTTTATTAAGAGTTTATTTTAGCGTGGTCACATTAACATTGAAGTCATTAGTGACCACTAAACGATACACGATTGTTGTATTTAGTATGATTTCTTTCTTTTTTTTTTTAATTCAAATACTCTCTTATTTTTTTCTTTTTCTCTTAACCCTTTATAGATTCAAATTTTAACCGCTTATCAGAGAAAAAAAAATTACGATTGATCACAGTTTTTCACTCCGATTTGAAAATTTCTAAACTAATAATTGCTATAGATGGATCGTGGTGTCGCTACGGTAATACAGTGATCAAATTTAATAATACAGTGATAACTAAATAAAATAAATTTTTTAAAATATGGATACATTAGTCTGTAACTTTTAAGTCATACTATGCCACAGAGGGTTTAAATATGTTACTAAATTGCATTGTGTAGTACGGTTTATGATTTACAGTAACTAAGGTTGAATACTTTGCTAGAATTTTACTATTATATTATGTGTCATTTTAGTTTATTAATTCGTTGATTCAATTATACGCCTAATTTTATGCTTTTTAGAAATTGCATGCATTTTTACTACAAACAAAACTAACCTAAAATAAGATAAGCAAAATAATTACGTTAACTAGAGTCTGCTGAAAATTTTGAATTATTTATTTTTTATCAGAGTCTCCATAATGACAAATTATGAAAGAATTAAGTACATATTTTTGAAATCTATTTTATTACTCCTTTGAATAACTTTATTTCTATTACGTTGAATTGAACCTAAGTTGCCTAACTTACGCGTTCTTATATTCTATTTCAATTGTGAATTGATCACTGTTCTATCAATATTTCAATAATGTTTTAAGACCAATACATTGAAAAACCTTTTTGAAACTTAACCATGCATATGTGCAAAGGTGATTACAAGAAACGCATAAATAACTTTTTAAGAAACTTCAAATAATTTCGAGAACTAAATATGGCGAACATAATACTTTTCCCCAAGTTATAATTTATTATTTAGAATTTTCAAAGTCAATCGGTCATATGATATTCGTATCAAGTATAACAATACAGGAACAATGACAAAAGATTATAATTTGAAACGTGAGAACGTATAATAAATTATAATTTTTTCTTTTCATAAGCAAATAAAATTTCGGTTATAAAAGATTAGAAATAAATAAATAAACAAAATATATTTCACATCTCTCTATATTTTTACTTATTCTATGTGTTTACACGTAACTTCGGTAGAAGCTGCACACATGTGAAGCTTATTCTCGATGATATTCGAATCTGCTCGTGTAATTACCACTTTTATCTAACGACAGTACCGCCCCGCTCGTTTACAATTCTCGTTCGCGAAACTCAAAAATTCTGTGTGAGCCCAGAAAACCTCCCATCACTGGGGACCTCAAAATGTTCAAAGCTTTCGAGCGAACAGGAAACAAAATAAAATCTCGTTGAAATAACGGTATGGTTGTTCGACAGATCGAGGCTATCAGCAACGTGGTCTCGTTACGATTTCAAAACAGGAACACAGAAGTAAAGCTAGTGCGTGACCGGACACGCGAAACGAACAATACGATGGAAAGGTTGATAAAGCAAAAATAAAAAAAAAGAAAAAACAACGTAAAACGAGATTTTAAAATAAATATTAGGTCGTTCCGAAAGGTCTGTTACCGGATATCTAACTGCATTTTGTGTTGGATGTTTTTATGTTCTAATGATTACAATAAAATCTTGATTTTATTTGTTATCCGTAGAACATCGACTACGCCAAGTAATTGGCAAACAAATTCGTCCGGATAAGAGGTTTTTCGGATCGATTTAAAATCTAAAAGAATCAAATTTGCGAACGTGTCATAAATCAAGTAGAAATTAAACTGTTTTTAAATATAGCTGTTTATTGCGCGAAACGAGAGAACTAGAATACAAAAAGTAAATTAAGCATTCTTAACACATTGCATGCGGGTATATTTCGTCGCGGACTTACACGTGGAGCGGCCATTTCTTCGTGAATTTCGCGGAAGTTTGGTCATTCGGTAAAATTGCAATAAATCGATAACTACTTCGTTTTTCTCAACGAAACTTTTTTTATTTTATACTTAAATATGTGCTCTATGATTGTTACAAAAAAAAAAAAAAAAAAACCCATAAATACTTACAATGCCTATTGTATTTATACGATACCCGTTCTCCAGCAGAAATCTATTAAATACGTACTTTTACGTGACTCGCGCTTCAGTGACAGATTGCAAAAAAGATAAAAGTACGTTTCCCGCATGCAATGTGTTAAATACCGCCAACTTGCGGATTCTATCTAAAATAAACAGTTGTGGTCTACCAGTGCTTCGCTTTTGTAAAATCCATTTGTACATAGCCCAATCTAATTTATCACCATTTGCTATTTTAAAACTTTTACGGAGACGAAAATTGCTTCGATTCGAGTTCTTTTGAAATTCTAATAACTTTAATTCACTATTTTTGTTGAAACTAATTGTAGAATTTCCAACATCATATTCTATGGCTAAATTAGACGCGCTTTTATCTCTTTTTACACGTTCAATAATGTCTAATTTGTCTTCCAGTTTCAGCACCACTATTTTTCTTTTAACACGCATTATATAAATGAAAACTGTACGTACGCGTTAACCAGTTAACTGTGGCGATCTCTTCGCAAAGCGCACACCAGTGTGTATCGCGATAATCAAGCGATGAATGAATCCAACTCAAATTATTTATGATTTTTATTTGTTTGTCTTATTTCGTCTTGACCTCTAAACATTTTAAAAATATTAAAATTTACCAATATAATTTAGTTTTCGCCAAAATTACAATTTAAATATCAAATTGTAACAAAGTTTCACGCATGACGGATATAGCTGCCGTGACACAAAATTCTGCCACATCTCCATCATAGATATAATCGTCAAACACATTTAACTGGTTAAACTCAGAGAAGACACTGAAACGAGGCAGTTTGAACGGAAAGAATACGTGTCCCAAAATGTAAACATAGTTTAAATCAGCGATGTGCGGCCCTTCAAATATTTTACATTTTGATTTTTAAAAATTCCTACAGTGTCCTGTAGCCCCATTGTACACTAGGCGTTTTAACTCAATTTTTGGAAATAATGCCGACATCATACATAATCTTTCTCCACATATATCTTTCGCCGTGTTTTTAATAGTATTTCTATTAATGAATATGTTATTTCTGTAATTTTTTATACTCGGTTTATTTCGTTAATAAAGAAATAATTTGAGTTCATCGTTCAGTGTTTGTATTATTATGATTTTCTTACATGCGGCTTGCACAACATTTTTAAATTTGTAACGAAAATTTGTGCCAGGCGAGAAGAAATTAGAAACAAGCTATCGGTAAATAATATATTTTATTCGACCTGCTTTGGTCGACGTGTCTACTCAGGCTGTTTTTAAACCTGAGCTTTTCCTAGGAGGTGTCCTAGGAAAAGAAAAGGGGAGCCTTCACAAAATATACAACACTTCTCTATTGCTTACAACGACGCTCTATTATTTATAAGATGAATAAAAAATTGCATTTAGTACGAGTCATTTTTTTATACGATATTACTGTAGGGAGTGTTAAGTATTCATCAAGCTATTTATGATGTTGCTCGGTGAATGCGAAGAAGCAACAGTTAGAAAATTTATATAGCAACGTTGGAACCACTTAAAGGTGCAACAAAATTGTTCTCATAAAAGTTGTATAAGCGGATATCATGTCGTACAAATACTTTTTGTTACGGCGAAAAATTTAGAGAAGATCGGAAAGACATCTTAATTTTTCCTTTTTTTTGTGGAAAATTTTCCGTCTTTTTGTTCATAACATAACAATCTTGTTTAGAATCACATACACTTAATATTATTAAAAATTGCAAATCAGATGACAAAATTTTGTGTTGTAGACATGACTTGTGGAACTCAGAAAACTTTTTATTAAAAGACATATATGTAGACTATCGCTCATAAGTATCCGGACACTGATAAATTTGTCAACTTGATCAATTTCTATTGATTTCAGTACATAAATGTTACTGAAACATGTAAATTAATGACAATTTAATGACTGGAAGTAATATTTAGTAACTTCTTAAGGAATCGACACATTGTAAATTGAAATTATCTACAAATAAAAATTTGCCAATAGTGTATTAAAATGAAATACACGGTTCGTAAAAGGACACTATTTGAATTAATCATGGTAGAAGAACGTCATTATTTAATCCATAGCTTAGTAATTAAATAACCCAAATCTAAAGAACTTTTCAAATAATAAAATAGTTCCATAAAGACTTTAATGTCATTTTTATAGCATATTAGCTCAGTAATTTATTCAGAATATTTAATTTTATCCTATTATAATATTCTGTTACACATAGTTGTAACAATAATGATTAAATAAAAAAATCATCAATTACATTCTATCAAACATAAGCAAATGTCCGGATACTTTTGAGCGGTAGAGTACATATGCACAAATACATTTCACGTCCACTGTACCACTGTATTTCTCGATACACAACATTTTTTAATATTCTCCACAAAAAAAAAGAAAAAAAAAAAAAATCTAAAACTGTTAAATTTGTGATCCGAACTGACTAAAAAAGTATGCCTCTGAAAAACGTAGTATGTCTCAGGAACTGTGTATTTTAAGATAAATGTACCGTAATACTTTTGGATAAACTTCCAAAAAGCCCAGGTAGCTATTCAACACAAAAATTGGACGAGAGAGGGAGGCAGACCCCAAATATAAAATTTTAACTTCATTTGATAATTAGTTTTCTAGATATTAATAAAAGCATTCAATGTATCAGTATTCAAGTCTGTATACGCATGCTATTGGAAGTTTTTCAATAATATCTCTGAAAGCAATACTTGTCTGAAACTAAAATGTTATACTTGGGGTCCACCCTTTTTCCCTTTTCATCTATAAAAATTTCGTGTCGATCGCCCGCCGGGGTCTTTCAGAGGTACACTAGTAGTTTTATACTGGAATTCGTCGGTCCATCCAATTTGACCGTAAAAAATTAGACATTCTATTCAAAACAACAAAATCGTCCTCCAGATTTCAGAGGTACACTCGTAGTTTTATACTAGAATTCGTCGGTCGATCCAATTTGACCGTAAAAAGTTAGACATTCTATTTAAAACAACAAAATCGTCCTCCAAATTTCTATACCTCCATCTATAAAGAAATTATCGCCACCGTTCTTTCTTGCAATCGTATAACCTTTGCGAGTAATGTTAGCGCTTATTACTTCAAATAAGAGATATCTGAAACAGATAGAGTAAACGGAACACCCTGTATAATAGAGTAACGTCCCGGTTCCCTTTGAACAAGAACGAACGGGAAACACAGTGATGGAGAACGCTGAAAGACGGAAACGAGCACGCTGGAAAAAGGGACACGGGGCTTTAATGCACCGAATTAATTCACCAGCTTGTACGGTGTACCGCTACAAGGTAGCATTCTTTTTTTCCCCAGGGCCGGCTTGTCTCACGGTTTCTAATCTTTCCGCTGGCTGGTCTCCTTGCGTCGCCGGCTACTTCGTCGCGAGAGATACAATTTATTCGCACGAGCGACGTCTACAGGACTTGGCCCTTCCGGTTCGTAATAAGGCATAATTCACTCGCGTCACGCGCTAACTCGATGTAGCACGCGGATACACCGCGCGGGACCAACTCCGACGTTATAAAGCGACCACGCGTTTTCCCGAGGAATTTTACCTTTGAAATAGCACGCCACCCGGAAAGAACTATGGCATTCTTTTTTGTCGGACAACTTCAGTGATGTTGGCGTCTCTTTAGACGTATAGTGTTCCACAAACTCTGTCCACCTTCGATATCTTTATTATTTAAAATAACACAGTACCGGGTAAATGAATTCGGGCACTGACATTTTTCTGTTTGTTTGCTGTATTGGTAACGTCACGTACTTATGTCACTCACATATTTCTTTACCATCTTAAAATATGCAGGGTGTCCCAAAAGGTCTGTAAGTCCCTTTAAGGGGCGATTCTTGAAATAATTCTAAGCAAATTTTTCATTTGCGAAAATATCAAATTCGGCTTTGTTAACTTGAGAAAGACGGCCGGCTACCAGCGAGAGCGTTGTCTCTGCGCCGCATTTGACTTCAACGAATAACTTAGAATGAATCGAAAAATTAAATTTACCCAATCAACAAAAAATTTGCCTGCTGTTTGAAAATGTGAGTCATTGTGTCACTGTTCCGATCTTGACCCTTGACAACTGTTAGGTACGTTGACCTCGTCATAGATCCCTTAACGTTCGATAGTGTCGTATATCTGCGATCCAATTGTTCTGTACGTCGTAAATCGCTTCGTTCGTCAAGGGTCAAAATCAGTACAGTGACCCACATTTTTAAGCAGTAGGCGAATTTGTTGCTGATTGAGTAAGTTTAACTTAATTTTTCGATTCATTCTGAGTTACTCGTACAAGCGCGACACGGAGATAACGCTTTCGGTGGCAGCCGCGCGCCTTTCTCGCTCCGTGATTGGTCAGTGTTTTCCGTTAATAATTCGTTAACAAAGCCGAATTTGAGATTTTCGCAAAGGAAAAAGTTGCATAGAATCGTCCCAGAAATCACCCTGTATATTTTATATTGAAATTTGTTATATTTAATGCTCTACAAACATTTTAATTCAGTTAATGTTAAAACACTGAATCATTTAACCCTCTATAGCCCGAATTTTGTCTGCTTATCGGAGAAAAAATTACGATTGATTACAATTTGTCACTTTGATTTGAAAATGTTTTAACTAATAATTACTGTAGATGGATCGTGGTAATAAATAACAAATAATTTCTAGTTAAAAGCAATTAATTTTACAACCTCCAACAATTATCGGCACAAGTAACTGCCAAAAGCGAAAAACTAATCATTATAATATTATGTAACAAACTATCTTTTTGTTTAATCGCTCGTTTCTCCTGTTTCTACTCCTCGATTAAGTATATTAAGTATATTCATATTAGGGTTAAGTATATTCAGAAACATCATTTGTCAGAAAACATTTGTCCGATACTGTAAGTGAAAACGTTACTTAAAAAATTCAAGAATTCACAGTTTGATGAAACGCTTCTATCAACATGTTTCAATTAAGAATATAAATTGCAAAGAAAGGATCGTACTATCCTGAGTAAGGACAGGGCGCACTAAAATAACACATCAACGCCACATTGAAAAAACAGAACCACCCTTTTGCAGTTTATGACGAACTCAATAACTAACAATCATACACAGACTCTAAGAATGTACATCTACTGCAACTCAAGGACGAAAACATAAAATTAAATCCAAAACGGCTTTAACACTAGAACTACCAAAGTGGTGAAAATGACCCATTCGTAATTTTTTACAGCAATTTTATAAATTTACTATGACATCTCAGAGACAATTTTCCGTGATTTTCTGTTAACAATGTAGACAAAGCTTTGTTTCCCTCCCATTGCGTATTTTTTCATATACCTTTCATTATGATTTTTTCGGTAGAAATAAGTATGCTTTATTCGTCGGTAGTTCTAGTGTTAATCTCACCGGACTACATAAAAAATACATTAAAATACTGAACAGAAATAAACATGTACAACAAAATTAGTTAACGCAGTTAACGACTACGTAGCCGATGCGACGTGAAACAAACATTAACAAGAAAAATAATATTATTTAAAAAGTTGTATGATTGCAACGTCAATCAGTTTCAATGGGAATCTGGTGCATCCATGCGGACGGGTAAATTGGTTAAACTTAAAACCAGAGTTGTGACTATTGATAAAATTCGACGATATTGAAATGTTATCGATATTTGAAATGTTAACATATGTCGATGATATATTTATATATTTAATAAAATAGGAACGACTAAGGCAAACTGTAACGCGTTAATTGCAATGAAAGAATTTTTTGTGCCAAAAAATTATTATTCTCTAAAACAGGACAAATTCTTTTAAACAAAAGAACAGGATTACTACCGAAATACACTAATATGTTGTCTGCAATGAGTTCCAATGGAAATGAATAAATTTTAAATGACTCTGTTATAATTAATGCGTCAGATTTCATATTAATAGTTTCTGTTCGTCTTAACGATATTTTAACGATATTATCAATGCATCGTTAAGTATTAATAGTACATTGATAACTGATCGATAAATGATTGTTGCATCTGTACTTAATTACAACACAACATCAACGACATCCAACAAGATTTGCTTTTATATAGCATCAGAAGCTCGTACATTACCATTCTTGTGCGTTTTTGGGAAAACATTAATAAAAAAGTATTTATCTTTTGTTATCTTTATCACTTGTATACGGTTAAGATTTTAAATAATCATTTTAGTGGACTATTTTAAGCTGGACTTTTTTAACATATTTTCTGTTTATTTGATAACTGTTCAAGATGTTGTATTATTATGTATTCACTCGTATTATAATGCTTTAATTAATTTTTTTTATTACTCCTATGTTTATAGTAAATATTTTAAATTACATAGTAAATTATAACCTACTAGTATTAGTTAGGTACTGTAACATTAGTTATTTGTTATTTTATAATAGCAGGAGAAGTGAAATTAAAATTGAAAGAAATATACGTTACAATATCCATGGAGAACGTATTTTCAAATATTTTTTGCATTGCCAGTATTATTCAATTATATTATTTAAAACAAATTTCGTTCACGAAGTCTGTTATTGTGATTTATGTAAAAGATATCTGCAATAAAAATGTTGATTAAAATGGAAATAATACTGTAACATAAAAATAGTAAATAGAAGGTAAAAAAAATTAATGAATAGATGGAAAAATTAATTGCTCACTTTTCGATCAGTTATTTTTAATATACATATGTATATTTATATTATTTGGCAATTTAACTGAATTAAAAGCTACTACAGTAAATCAAATTCATTTCTTTTATTTAAGGAAATCTGTGATAAATGTAAATTCAAATATGCAAATTTAATAAAATTTGTAAACATGAATTTCAATTTATCGTATGCTGAAAATTAGTATAGGTAATATGTATATTATAAAATTCATATTTTATAGCGTAGTTTGTTCGAAATGACTCTTGGGTAATAATTAACTTTTTTTGTTTTGCTAACAATAATTAACTTTGCACGATCGACAACGTCGTTCCGGTAATTATTTTTCAAAACTATTGTTCGTTGTTTGAATTCTATTTCAACTTTCTACTTAAAAATCTCAATTTGTGCAAAATATGATTCGTTTGTTTAATAGTGTGAATAAGAGTAATTAAAGGTGTTTTTTCCTGTTAAATGTGTAAAATAAACAATTCGGTTAAATGTTTTAGTTAATTTTTGACAGGTTTTTCGCTTTTAAAGATACTTTGCACGATACTGGGAGCATAGTACATTTGACACAATAATTACTTTTTTAATTACTTTTACGCTGTTCTACTTTTTTAATTAAGGTCAAAGCATGAAGATCAGTTTTCTTAATGGGACATTCTGAAATTTAAAACACTTATTTGTAAAGTAATTAGCTTTAACATTAAAATATGTTTAATTAATGGTATTAGTAACAAAAAATATCTAAATTATTGTAAAAAAAAATTATTCTTTAATATGCAACAAAACATACAGTAACTTATATTACAATTAATTAACCTAACAAGTTCCTCGCGTGAACTGAATTTGGTTTGCCAAATTTGCAATTAATATTACAGTTTTTATTGTAATGTATGTTATTATAAAAATTTATCACTAATTGCTATCATAAAGAGCATAAATATTGTAATAAATATAGTAACAGTAAATAAGAATAAAATGTAGACTAGAATAAAATGTAAATTTTAGGATGCAATACAACTTACTGAAAACAAATTTTGATATCTGGAAAATTTTGTAAACGAATAAAGTTTTCTATCGGAAAATTTTTTACGCCAAATTTAGCTTTTATACGATACAGTTTTGATTCGAAATAAGCAACCTACTTTCTGGCACGAAATAAGCACGAAATATGGCAATTCAATTACTACAAATACAAAACGAATAAGTAATACGCGATCCCCTCTTCCGTCTTTGAAATCGTCCAGAACCACAGACGTTTGAAGTCCTTTCGTGCCAAAATGAGAAGGAATGTCGTATTATATCCTCTTCTGAAGAATAATATTGCTGTTTCAACGATTCAAAAATAAGCAAATGTCCGGATACTTTTGAGCGGTAGTGTACATATGCGCACATACTTTTCACGTCCACTATTCCACTGTATCACTGTATTTCTCGATACACAACATTTTTTAATATTCTCCACAAAGAAAAAGAAGAAAAAAAAAATCTAAAACTGTTAAATTTGTGATCCGAACTGACTAAAAAAGTATGCCTCTGAAAAACGTCGTATGTCTCAGGAACTGTGTATTTTAAGATAAATGTACCGTAATACTTTTGGATAAACTTCCAAAAAGCCCAGGTAGCTATTCAACACAAAAATTGGAGGAGAGAGGGAGGCAGACCCCAAATATAAAATTTTAACTTCATTTGATAATTAGTTTTCTAGATATTAATAAAAGCATTCAATGTATCAGTATTCAAGTCTGTATACGCATGCTGCTGGAAGTTTTTCAATATTATCTCTGAAAGTAATGCTTGTCTGAAACTAAAATGTTATATTTAGGGTCCACCCTTTTTCCCTTTTCATCTATAAAAATTTTTCAGAGGTACACTAGTAGTTTTATACTGGAATTCGTCGGTCCATCCAATTTGACCGTAAAAAATTAGATATTCTATTCAAAACAACAAAATCGTCCTCCAGATTTCAGAGGTACGCTCGTAGTTTTATACTAAAATTCGTCGGTCCATCCAGTTTGACTGTAAAAAGTTAGACATTCTATTCAAAACAACAACACTTCGTGCAAAAATGAGAAGGAATGTCGTATTATATCCTTTTCTGAAGAATAATATTGCTGTTTCAACGATCACTTTTTGACATGTCGCTATCTCAGATTTCTCGTTCGTTCTACGTGTTCTCTTTTGTTCCGCTTGAGAATAAAGTCAACCCGAATAGTATACTATACCTATCTGATTCGTAATAAACAACTTGCCGGTTCCGAGCATGTTGGTTCTTCGTTGCTATTTCGAATCAAAACATAAAATATGTTCCCGAAGAATATGTGAAAAAAAAGATACCATATCTATAGAAAAATGCAAGTTTAGTTTCAGACATGAAAAATCAACAAAAATAATGCAATAAACTATATTAAATTTTGTATTACAACCTTATCGTACTTTTCTGCTTACTTGCACTTTTTATTTCATAAAAAAGGTTGAAGTTATGGTGTAAAAGAGAGGTTATGGTTGAAGGTAGACAAGTCTGTCGATGGCGTGATCGGTCCATTCGGTTCTTTCCCTCGAACTTCGAGAAGTGTCGTTCTTTTTTCAAGTGCGGATGTATGGAACAGGAATTGTAAACCGAAATGTACCTTTTCCTCTTTTTTTTTTTACTATTATTATCAAATTGTTATTACTATTATCGGGTCTTCTAAATCATTCCGTCGCCTTTGATCGATCTCAAATGCTATATGTATATTTGCAAACGTCACGTACTTATGTCACTCGTATATTTCTTTACCATTTAAAAATATACAGGGTGTCCCAAAAGGTCTATAAGTCCCTTTAAGGGGTGATTCCTGAGATAATTCTAAGCAACTTTTTCCTTTGCGAAAATGTCAAATTCGGCTTTCTTAACGAGCTTTATTAACGAAAAACACGGATAAATATATGAAAATAAATTATATAAATTATCAATTGAAGACAAAAAAACATGTCAATAATTCATAAATACAAAAATTATATTGAATAATATAATTTACACGTAACAAGATTTTATTATTAGCTACACTAATATAATTTATATAATTTACTAAACAATATAATTTACGCATAACAAGATTTTATTCGAGCTATACTAATATAATTTATATAATTTACTAAACAATATAATTTACGCATAACAAGATTTTATTCGAGCTATACTAATATAATTTACATAATTTAGTAAATAATATAATTTACACATAACAAGATTTTATTCGAGCTATACCTCAAACACACCGACTCAATTTTAGTACTCAACGACGACCACGATTTTTGTTCGCGTAGGGAACGTGATAAATAACAAATTTTAAATGCAGACAAAACCAATTTTATATTGAAACTATATAAATTAAATGAATTTCCTATAAATGTAAACTGTGAAAAAAATTTTTTTTTAAGAATCTGAATGAAATTGAAATAACAAAATTTTAAATAGTTTGTGGATTGTGTTATATCAAAAATCGTATAAATCTAAAATAAGATTTTTTTTAAACGTGTTAAATCAAAATCGTGAGAAAACAGAATTGGGTATATTAATCGCTTCGATTAATTGCACAAAAATGAGCTACTCACAATAAATTTTCTAGTAATTGACCTTTTTTTATCAATACTAACCATCTTCACGAAATGAACTTCAACTAGAAATAGTGGTTGCTTAAGTTATAACGCTTACGGCTACCGCAAAGTATTCGTCTATGATCTTTCCACGCATACGTGGCTACGTTGAAATTACTGCTTAAGCAAACTCAACTGATTCTTGCTCAAAGTTGCTTACCAGCTGTTTGTGAGTACTAGCTAAGATCAAGGTTTGCGTCTTGCTTTGATTAGTTGAGCGACAGATCAGTTACTAAAATGTCGAATTAACGTCTGCTTCAAACTTATATTTGTACTCAGCAACGTTCGCATCATTTAATATGCACACACGAGGAAAAGTTATTAATATATGTAAATATTATTAATATGTGCAAATAATATGATAATTATGTCTGGGATTTCATTTTGTTAGGATTATCCTTTATATCGTTTGTTTAAGCTTTTAAGCGAATAATGTGTATACATTATTGCCGAAAGATTGAAATAACTACATGTTCCAAGGAACGTAAGAGTTAAAAAAAAAAGAAATTTATAATTGTTACTTTGGAAAATTTTTCAATGAAAAATCGATTAAAATACAGGGAATTGCTATTAACACTAGAACTACCGACGATTAAAGTATACTTATTTCTACCGAAGAAATCAAAGTGGAAGGTACATAAAATAATATGTAATGCAACTGAGACGTTTATCTATATTTTTAACAGAAAATCAATCTCCCCAAAGGCACCGTAGTTAATTTATAGAATCTCTGTAAAAAATTACAAATGGGTCATTTTGTCCACTTTGGTAGTTCTAGTGTTAATACAGGCATCACCAATTTTAAACAGATGAAAAAATTAGGAGAGAATTCGACGTAGATAATGTATATTATAATATTCCTGTACTTTATGTACACTATCGTTCATAATTATTCGAACGGCTTGAAAAGTTGATGGACGTTGCTTCAGTAATTTAGATTTAAAATACATATAATTGTAACTATCAATAAAAAAAGAACAGTGTTGATTATTGTAACGAAGAACGTAAACTCGATTAACAGTAGCATGAGAATTTTACTTACTTTTGTTAAAATAAAACAGTTAGGTTTTAAAACTCCCCGTCGAGAAAAAAAAAGGGTTTGGGTGTCGCCTTCCTCTCGCACAGTAAAACGTCTGAGAAAAACCCAAAACGACATTAAGCAGCGTACCTGTAAAGGTAAACCGCAATATGTGTAGATTATAAAAATCGACGATGGCTAAGTTTAGTCACTGTAAATTGTAAATCGGTTTAGATAGGTCATAGTTCCTGGTTTAATTGTCTCTTCTCAAATATATAAATTTATCACCTTTTTCTCAAAAAGACTACTTTTTTTGACTACTAATTCATTACATATCCCTCAACAACTTTTTAATATAAAATCAAAGTAAGGTATAAAATCTTTATTGTTCGAATAATTATAAGCGGTACTGTATTATTCCAAAGTAGAAGTGTTAAATTTCAGAAATGGACAAACGTTTTTGTCTGTATCTATTAGGTAAAGCTACACATTATTAATCCTTACGCCACTCCTGAAATAGCGTCAAATTCTATGCTGCTAGATATTAATGTGTTAATTATCACCGACTCGTACTACTTAGGTTATTTTCATTTAAAAACAAGGAAATGTATTATAGAAATTCTGATTTTAGAATTTATCAAGTATCTCTTACGGTAAACGTGTTTTAATTTTTATATTAATATTTTTAATATTAATTGAAATATTTTTTTTCAATTAATATATTTACAAGTGATAGTGAGAATAATGTTAAAAAGAAATTTTTTAGTTTTACATTCGTTTCTTTTTTTCAGTTAGTAAATTATTCCACTATCAACAAAGATTGTTGTTTGCTACGATTCGTTGCATAAATTCTTTACCACTTTGTACAAGGTTAAACATATTTGTTCTTCTTTTCATGCGTCTAATATAAATATACCTTTTGTAATTACTGAATTGTTGAAGTTTAACATTCCTTAAATATTACATTTGTGTTATATTTTAATTTATAGTACTCAAAATATTGAGACTGTATATGTATAACGTTATCGATTAATATTTTACTCTTGATTTAGTATCTTACATGTTAAAAATTGTATAATGATAAATTTTGTGACAACTATTAACATCAAAGTTATGCAATAGTAAAAAATACATATATGTATACATTATATCGTACAAAAACTTGCTTATATCACACTTTTTGATATGTATGAGTTACTAGTTTCAAGCTCAATAGCGATGATGTATTTCACAATTAATTTGTTTCCATTGTTTAAATTAAGAAGTATCTTTTATCCTGCATGTTATATCAATTCATAAATTCATATATTTCAATAAAACAGAATTTCAAGCTAAATATTATAAGAATTTAATTCACAATATGAATAATACTCTGAAATTAAATACATCTCCTTCATTTCGCTAAAAAAGAAATCTTCAACTTTTGAATAAATCTAAATGAAAAACTTTTTAAAAATACTAAAAGACATTATACGCTTTTGAAGTACGAATACATTCAGTTTCCAATATTTCTAATCGAATATCAATTTAACGTTAGAATTTTTTTAAATAACTGTTTCACATAATTAAACTTTAGTTTCAATTTATAATAACTGCCTCCAAATGTTTCCCCAAAATTACCATTTACGACTACCTATCGACATTTCGTTATAATCTCCGACCGTAGTTAAAACTTTATTTTCATTTGCCAAAAACATTTCTTATTAAAAAACCTTATAATTATAGAAATCTGTTTTTCAAGTTTCAAGACTCGTATAAAAATCGGACCCTGTAAAGTAAACTTTTCCAAACACTCGTATAATTAAATAATCGTTGAAAAACCATCGTTCCCAACGTATAGATGTTCATTAAATCTCGTAAAATGAACCTATTTACAATTTTTTATATCATATAATCAAATTAAACACATTCGCGTTTCTATTACTAGAAAGTGTGATGCGTGAAATTTAATCGTATCCGATCGAAGAGAAATTTTTCCTCAACTTATCGCAGTAGGAAAGGAATTCGACGCGATTATCGCTTCAGGGTGAGCGACCGTGGAGCGGATTTGGAGCGGATTCGGAGCGAATTCAGCGCGGATGTTCCCAGCTTTTCTCCTTTTTCTCTCCGCCTATTCGACGCCGCCATCGAGTGCTCTGTGATCGAAATTTAACTTCTGTCAATGCGCAGAGAGGTATTTATTGCACGGAATAACAGGGCGCACCGATGCAAGGTGCACTTTTCACGCTAGCCTCCGAGGATGCACGAGTCACCGCCGCTGCAAAGCGGATTATTTATGGCACGTCTTTTTACCTACGTCAGAGAATCGCTCGTTTTGTACCTTTTGTTTCCTCTTTCTTTCCTCCAAATTAATACGCGCCGGGAATTATGCAGATACAATCATGGCGCGCTGATAATTCGAGAAATATTATGCAGTTCGGCTTTATAGTTGGCTCTTGGTTAGAAACGATCGTCATATTTGTATTAAAATGGTGATTGTTCAACTGAAGAGTTTCTCTTCAAGGTTAGGTTTCGTAAAATGGTTTAACACGTTGACTGCCACGCAATTTTATAAGAAAATCTCCGCAGACCACGCACGCTTATCGTTCGTTTCTAATTGTAGCGCAATAATAAGTACGCTTACAACGAAACGTTTTCGGGACATGCGTTTAGTTGAAAATCTTTCTTCAAGAACGAAGTATCTAAGAAAGCGTGTGAGAGAAAATTATTTCTTCCTTTTCAAATATTTCTTCAGTAGTGGCGAATGGTTAAAATTTTTGCCCTAATTTTTTGCGATGTCAAAAAGAAAAATGAAATTACAGTTGTAAACGCTTCGATCGTTTACAAGATTGCAACAAAAAAAAATATAAATATCAGAAAATTTAGAGAACCGTTAGCTCTGAAATTATTAGGACTGACTGATAATGTAAATAAATCTTCGGGCCAACGTAGTCGGCATAATATCGCCATCCGGAAAAATGCTTCTGGACAAAGCATTAGAACGGCTTGCAAATTATGCTATTCAAATAAAAGACTCCATACGGACCGATCAAAGGCACGAGAAAATATACACTCAAATAAGCGTCACCCGAATACGGGTGACGCGGCGGTCAACGTGTTAACTCTTTGCGGCACAGGATTTCAGATAATAAAATAGACCCATGTTGCATAGAAATTTGATTGCGTTTTAAATGGAACAAAATTGGTATACTTTTACTAATAAGGGAATCACATGATGTAAAAAGATAAAAAAAAAAAATAATAATTTGATTGAATTTATTGTTATAGCTGGGACTCAAATAGTTCCACCGTGCCACATGGATTCATGAATGGTACTTATTAAAGCACATCCTTTTCCCTAAGTCAAGGTGGGACTAAAAATGTCCCACCATACATTACGGTGCACCAAAAAGATGGGGAACTTTTAATCCCAGCGTGCCCCAAAGAGTTAATGTAGGTTATGGGAGCGTGAATCTTGAAACGATAAGAAGAATCGTAGGTATGTGCTAGCACTAAAACTACCGACGACTAAAGTAGACCTATTTGTATCCCAAGAAATAAGAATGATAGGTGTTCTAAAAAATACATAACGCAAGAAAAACTTCATGTATATTTTTTACAGAAAATCATGAAAAATCACCCAAATTGCATCATTGTAAATGTATAGAATTTCTACGAGAAATTACAAGTGGATCATTTTGACCGTTTTGGTAGTTTCAGTGCTAGTGATTGTGGGTTAATCCTAGAAAGGCTGAGTCTCTAACTGTCACGTTGAATACTAAAGAGACTTCCTGAACCCATTTAAGTTTATGATATTTTTCTTCGCAAAATATCCTTAAAGTACAAATATTTTTAAAGTAACGGTAAACTAGTATGCCAGGAAGAAAATAATGTGACGATATTTTTGATAACCGTAGTTTTTTTAAATTGATTCATAAATGATAAAGCCTCGTGTAAGGCATACTGTACTCTTTTTTATATGTATTTATTACATACCTACTCTTTTTTATGTGTATTTATCGCGACTTGGAGTGTGAGAAACATGGATGAAACGGATGAAAGTTAATCTTGAAGACATAAAGAATAAATAACTTTTTTTTTAAATATTCTATACAAAAGAAATTATATGTTTTTAATATTTTTTATCCCATGGGCTGAACAACCCTTCGTTCCCTTTTTATTTTTCTAGGGTTAAGCTTCTAATGGTTGTAGGATTTAGATGCTTAATTACTGTATTTGTTAATTATGTATTTTGTGAAAGGGAAAATTTTATTTTTCGAAGGCTTGTAAGTGGTTATCGACTACTACGATTTGATTAATTAGTTTTTTAAACAATTATAGTCAACTATAATATACAGATGTTTAGATTTGAAATTTAATAATTTCGTAACAAGATTGCTTTTAATTTTAGAAAATGGTTTAACTATATTTTTAAATTTGCATAAAAATAAAATTAGAAGTATTTTTATATATGGTAAACTAGAGTGCAAATTATAATTGAACGTATAATAGGTACGATAGCTAGACAAATGACCATACAGTGGTTCTGTAAATTTTTAAATGGTTAATTTACAACAGCATTCAGTTGTGAAACATTATGATACCAATATCATTGATTGTGCTAAATAAATACTTTTTAAAATAATTTCAAGTGTTTTCAACGTATGAAAATTTTTTATATATTCCAAATGCTTTATATTGTTTTTAAGCTATAATTATATATTTAAATTTCTTGACGCTTCCTTATGTATTTTCTTGCAACTATTTTTGATTGCTGATTTTATATCAGCAGATTGTATTCTTACGTGAAGAATAAATATATTATATATTTCGTTTAAAAAATGTAAATATGATCAAAGCTCTTAAATATTTAAATCCATTAAAAAGGTCATAATAGTTATTGCAAATTGTGTTTAAAGAATTACCTTTAAACGTCACTAGTTATGAATGTCTAGATAAGACATACAATTGTTTTATAACAGACTTTTAAAAAAACATGTTAATTAAAAAGAATATTAAATAATAACCAGGAGTATTTAAGAATTCATGGATTTTAAAATAAAAATTTCCAATTACGTGGTAAAAAATGGAAAAAATTCACTTTTTTACTTCACTTTTTATGTATTCGCATAAACAAACTTGGTACGGTAGTAAAAAAGGAGACGAATGCGCACGTTTTATGCAAAATGCATTAAGTTTTACGTTTATAAACAAATTTTATGTGAGAATGCAACAGAATATGATATGCCATTTAGACATTTTACACGATCGATTGCGTTAACAAATTTTGCATAATTTTAAAGAAAATTTAAAGGTACCGTGCTTGATTATCAATCTATCTGAACGTGGAAACAGTCTCGCTGTCTTTTTCGAAGTCTGCACAATAAATTTGAAAGTAGTTTAAGAAACGTATAAATTCGACTGGAGCACGATAGAAAATTTCGTTCTTTTCATCCTGGAAATTTATGTGTGCTGTATTCATAAAATACTCTTGTATTGTGTGGATCGGTTCTGAAATTTTTCATGATAGACCATCAATATTTATACCGATGTTATCACGAGTAAGCACCGGCCTTGCAATCCCGCACTGACGGTTCGATTTACATCAAATTAAACAGCCGTTTCGCAGAAACAATCAACTGCAATGAAAGATATTTATTTTACGATGGGATTTCAAGCTAGAGATCTCTATTTCACATAAACTTAAATGCATTGGTATATGTACACTATCGTTCAAAAACATCCAGGCACTTACTAACGTGTGCGAGTAAAATGAAATTTAATTACAAAATTACAGATAAAAGGACTTGCAGTTATTTTATCCTCTATTATTATTTTAATTATATGCAGTAGAATGCTATGAAACGATAAAATTGCATTTTACAAATAAATGTGCAATAAAACTGTATCATCCGTTATTTGAAAAGTTCTCTATCTTTCTGTAGCAGTTCTTTTAGAAAAATGACTCCAAGTAAATTATTCACGAAATTAAAATAACTAAAAAATTGATAGGTAATTTTTCGATGAAATTTTTACAATCCTTTTATTATACTGTTGAGTGTATATAGGAATCATAAATTATTTTTTAATATTTTTAGATTAGTAATCAAATTATTTTTTAATATTTTTAGATTAGGAATCATAAATTATTTTTTAATATTTTTAGATTAGGAATCGTAAATTTTTTTGAATATTTAAAAATTAGTAATCATAAATTATTTTTTAATATTTTTAGATTAGGCATCGTAAATTATTTTTTAATATTTTTAGATTAAAACAAATATATGCAGACGCTTTTTCTCAAAATTTTGTATCAACGTTAACTGATTAGCTAGGAAAGATAAATTATACTCGAATCAATACGATATTTAACAATGAGAAACTAGACTAAAAGTAATAAAAAAAAGCAAGGTGAATTTTAAATAAGCATATTATAACATCGACCTATGAATATTTTTTTATTTAATATAAGAAAGTAAATTATATTACGCAAGATTCTATTAATTAAAAAACTTCTTATGGTTATACGAATTTTATCAAAGTTGTTCTCGATTCTTTTATCTTCTTCCATTTCTGAAGATTTTCGGTTAAAAGGAGGTCAGGAGGTCAGAAACAGACGATTTTATGTCGATTATCGGGACATTTTAAGCAATTTCAAAGACACTCTCAGGATAAAACCTTGATCAAACGCCTAAGCTTTCTGTGACGAGTTTATTCGCGATTGACCGAATTCCCTGACACTTCTTTTCCCGTTCTAGAACATAAACTACGCTTTTTGATATCGAGTGTCACACTTCGAGCGTGCAAAGTATTCATGATTTCTGATTTCGTCGACTTGGTGACAAAACTGACCAAACTTACTTTCTCTCCAAAATGAGATTTTGGTCTCTAAAAAATTTCAAGTACATTATCTCCTAATAACAAAATTATCCAAATCCTATTTATATTATGTATCGTCAACAATTTTTCGAAGTAAGAATATACGATAAAAACAGTTACTTTTTATTTTCGTTTAATTTATATTCGCCCATTATTTTTCCTGTACTATTATGCTATCGGACATAAATTAAATACATAGGTCACAGAGGACTGCAGATCATGTAAAATTTTCAGGAAGGTCCATAAATCATTACGTGTATCTGCAATTAGGTACTTATGACTGGACTGTGGATGTTTATGTGGCTATAATATGTCGTAATATGCAAAATATATGCGATTAATATGTATAAATTATGCTATACATTGTCAGTGACAATAATAGACCGCGTATGTATGTATGCGTGCAAACGAGCGAGTGACGCGAGAAAGTTATTAATAACTTATTTGTCAATTGTTTTATGACCTGATTCAGAATGTGATGGTCAGCCAAATATGCGCGAAATTTGCAAAAAATATGCACCATGCGAACTACATGCATTACGCAGATTATACTTTCGGAATTCTCTAATGACAAATTAACCCTCTGCCCTCGAGGGCTCCGGAGCGGAGCCATTTAAAATTTGTCTTCAAACTCGAGGGCTTCGCTATGGAGCCACGATTACATATTGGCGATTGTTTCAAGAGGTATCACACCTTGGACGATTACAAAATGTAATAATGTTATAGTTATTTGTTTTATTATATACCACAACATTTGAATCTATAATCAATTAAAAAAAAATAATAACATACGATGATGTCTTTCCTTTGAATGCGCACATCATTTACGTATATGGACCGTTTATTCTGAAAGTGGTGTAAATCCATTTTCTCTTGTTTCGAGAAAATTAAAGGTTAGTATATTTGTCAATTAAAAAATTTAAGTTAATTATATCAAGTCTGGCAATGTTTCTACTGATTTATCAATATGTAATATGATTATATAAATTTGTTTTAGGCGAATTTAACTAAAATAATGTATAATTACCGGCTGCAAATGGACTTACACCGCTTTCAAAATTAGTCAGTTGTAAAAATCGTTTAATTTCAATTTTGAAAAATCAAATATCACTTAAAATATACTTCGTATTGATCCAATTTTGTTTACAAATAATGATACGATATTAAATGGAAGTAGTATTTTTAATTTTAGACGTTAATTACATTGTTAAAATTACTAGAAATTGGTAGTATTTACTTGTGTTCTGCATGTGGCAGTGTTTTGAAATATTCATGATGCACCGCAGGTATATAAGGTAATAACTGCTTGATACCTTTATATTTTTCATAAGTAATAGGTCTGGCATATTGGTACAAAGGCGTCAGTGCGATTTTTTCAAATTTTGGCGGTCTTCCAGGACGTGTAGGTAATAAATTTACAGTTTTAAATTTATATAAAATAGTGTATGATGCACTTTTGAGAAACCTCATCCAACATATTTGCAACCAATTTATCTTTTCTCTATTACTGTTTTTTCTTATCTGTTTTTCTATTGCGTTTTGAAGATTTTTCGTTGAAACGAAGGTCTCCCGTTAGGAAATAAATAAAATAAGTAATGTCAACTAGTAACTCTTGACACGTAATAATATAAAACAAATGTAAAACAACAGACTACTGCCCGGTAACCATCTGTTAAGCCACCTTCCTCTGGAAGTTGGACTTACACCACTTTCATAATCAATGATTACGCAATTTCTTTTGCCGACCAATTTTAAATTGTACAAAAGATGGGAATTTTTTAAGAAATTAAACACTAACTAGTTATACATAAAAAATGTACATTAAATTAAGCATAAATTACATGATATCTCATTTTTTTTTAAATGGACTTACACCACTTTCAAAATAAACGGTCCATATATAAATATGATTTTTTCACTGAAACTGCTTCGAGTTGCTGGTAATATGAATGAAAAAAAAACTTCGAGCGCAAAGGGTTAAATATCTGTTTAGATCTCGTTGTTTTACCTATATTTTTTAAAAATATGCATTTGTTAAACATCCACAGTGTATAAATTTATACCTCAGCCTGATAATATCCTACCATAAATATTTCTTTAGCTGAACGATCCTCTCAGGACTTTGGCAGATATTATTTTGTGAATAGATCAATTTGCTTTTTATTATACCGGTATCTTTTGAAATGATCCGGTATATTTTTGTTAGCGGAAATTACCAGCAGTTTCTTGTAATGGGACTTTTACGGCGTACGTTGAGAACGGAGACGAATGGTGGATTTCCAAGGCATCCGAGTTAACTTTCCTTCCCAGTTCTCAATGGAAACGAGTTTTCATTTCTTGATGTAATTTCGCGACAGCGCGGTGCACCGGTCCGAAAAAGACACGGTATTTAATGAACGGCACCGTGGAAAGTGTTGTCGATTTAAATTGGAAATTTGTTGCAATTGCACACAGTCTGCGCTCCAGCAAAGTAAAAAGTCTGGGACGAAATAAATTACGATATGCGGCGTATTTTTGATCCAATGAAATAAGATTTGAATTGGTTGTGTTGCAAATGTTAACATTTTTTAAGAACGATACGTACATATTATTATACTTTATCATTTTCAAATTAATATTATTTTTATAATTTTATTTGGTTTCAGTAACGAATATGAATATTCTAATGAGATTTCTATTAGATTTAAGATGTCATTCCAATATGTTCGCAATTTTGCATATATTTAGAATTTTTTAAGAATTTCTTGCAGTTTTACTTCATTTTTGTATCCGTTTTTAATTTACTCGTTTATTATTTGTTATTATATTTAATTTGTTTTTTTTTTAACAAGATATATGTATATATTATTTTGTATCCCTCCGTTTTTCGAATTTAACGCAAATAATTTGTAATTCCTAAATAAGATTCAACAGTTCACGCCAATTCATGCTATTTCTTCAGTTTGATAAACTTTACGTACATAAACATTCAATTTCATAGAAAAATTGTTAACAACGAATGTATTTTGTTTTACACAAAACTAGATTGATTATTGTACTTCATCGGTACTATACAAAGATTTTAGAGTATTTGTATTACCGGTCTTGTAATTTCAATTAAACATATTTTTGAGAAGTGCTCCTGGATGTTATCATATAAAAATAAATTTTTAAATATTGCCTTCATCCTGCTGGTCATTCGTAATTTTATCTGGTTCATAGATTTTTTGAAAATTATGAAATAAACAGAGTCCTGATCTAAATATTATAAACCGTGCATTGGATTATTTAGAACAAACTAAGAAAAAGAAAATAAACTTTTTAAATTGTCAAAAACAGAATGATAAGAAATTGCAAATGAATTGATTAAGAAATTATTCAACACAATTAAAAAAAAAAATTATTCATGTGGAATATAATGTAGAAAGCAAAATATTGATTATTCTAAATTTACCAATATTTCTAGAATTAAATACTTTTTAAAGATTAAGGAGAGAACTGAAATAATATGTTTGAATTGATTTATAACGTAACAAAAACTTCTTTTGGTCAGTTTTGCAAGAATTGCAAGATTTTTTTCTCATCTCATATAATAATTTCTTTTCTTTTTGAAAATTAATCGAAGGATCTATATATTATTTGTGTAAATTGTACGTACAGTTAATGTATAGTTAAAAACAGTCATTGTACAGTAACTATCTATGTTTTCCAAACAGAGTGTTTACGCTTAACTTCATAAATATAGAGATTTTCCATATCTAGATTAAATATCTAAAAATTTTGCACAGTACTGCGTATAATTTTTACCAAAAGCTTCAAAATTTAAATTCACAAAAACTGACAGGATTCCAAAAAAAAATCTTTTGTTCGTCTATCCAAGAATGCCCAAGCGGAACAAATTCTCGCCTACACTGCGAATTTAGTATAAAGGGCAACGGAACAGCGTATAAAAGAACATATTGGAAGATACACGAGCAATTTTCTCTCGCCTATTATACACATTCTAGATTCGTTCATGGAGGCGTCACACGTCCCACGGAACGATCGATGGAATCTTCGCGCTAGGATTCCTCTTTTTTCTTCAGAAACAAATGGTCAATTTTATCGCGAACTTTTATCTCCGCGTGATATATACGGGACCGTCCCTATTTCTACGCTTTCTCTCTTTTTCTCTCCTGTACTGATATCCTCGCTTCAATCTTGTGCCACGGATATCGGAATAGGTGTACATAGGGTCTGCGATATAAGGTCCATTACGACGACTCGAATGGAAACATCAACGGACTATCTTGTAGATTTACGTTTAGGCCAACTGGGAGGAGACCGTGTCACGGACCCATACATTCTTTCACGTCCTTTATCAGTGACGTTAGATACCAACGATGTGTAAATTCTTTCAAATCAATTCTTAAATCAATTGCATTCTTTATCTTCCTTTTTTGTACACATATTGAACATACTATTTTTTTTTATTAACAATTTATAATTGCGTTAACTGTCAGATTGGATTATTAACAACTTAACCCTCTATGGCGTCGTGTGACCTAAAAGTTACAAATTAATGTATCTATACTTTAAAAAAATTTATTTTATTTAGTTATCACTGTAAAATTAAATGTGATTACTGTATTGTTATAGCGATACCACGATCCATCTGTAGCAATGGTTAGTTCAAACATTTTCAAATCGAAGTGAAAAACTGTAATTAATCGTAATTTTT